>JAOUQT010343771.1:0-12731 GCA_025769995.1 Xyliphius kryptos | reverse complement strand
AGACATGACCCACTTTTACAGAATATATATATATATATATATATATATATATATATATATATATATATGTATATATATAAACTCACACACACACAGTGCCCTACAAAAATATTTGGCTCCCTTGAACTTTTCAACCTTTTGTTTTGCCACATTTCGGGCTTTAAACTTAAAGACATGAAATTGTATTTATTTGTAAAGAATCAATAACAAATGGGACACAATTGTGAAGTGGAATGAAATTTATTGGATATTTTAAACTTTTTTTTTTAGGAATAAAAAACTGAAAAGTTGGGCGTGCAATATTATTCGACCCCCTTGCGACCCCTAATACTTTGTATCGCCACCTTTTGCTGCGATTACAGCTGCAAGTCGCTGGGTTATGTCTGTCAGTTTTGCACATTGCCAAACTGAAATTTTTGCCCATTCTTCCTTGCAAAAGAGCTCGAGCTCAGTGAACATCAGTTTTCAGTTCTTTCCACAGATTCTTGATTGGATTTAGGTCTGGACTTTGACTAGGCCAACACCTGGATTTGTTTATTTGTGAACCATTCTATTGTAGATTTCGCTTTATGTTTTGGATCATCTTGTTGGAAGATAAATCTCCATCCCAGTCCCAGGTGTTTTGCAGACTCCCAACAGGTTTTCTTCCAGAATGGCCCTGTATTTGGCTCCATCTATCTTCCCATCAATTTTAACCATCTACCCTGTCGCTGCTGAAGAAACGCAGGCCCAAACCATAAATGCTGCCACCATCATGTTTGACAGTGGGGATGGTGTTATTTTACTCCAAACATAACGTTATGCATTGTGGCCTATAAGTTGTAATGGAGTGGCCAGCACAGTTTCTGGATCTGAACCCCATTGAGCAGCTTGACCGTATTGTACGGAGGATGACTGTATCAAGTCAATCCATGTTGTAGGAGATGCTACAGGAAGCATGGGGTGAAATCCTATCAGATTACCTCGAAAAGTTGACAGCTGCAATGCCTAGTATCTAGCAGGCAGTAATTGCTGCAAAAGGTGGCTTCTTAGATGAAGGCAAAATTTGATGTACTTAGACATCAATATTTCTTACTCTGACAATGTCTGCGTGTTCTGTTTATTTGCTTTCTTTCATAATCTTAAGTGTGTATCCATTGAAAACAAGAAAATTTTTACTCTGATCCCAAACATTTGAGTGGTAGTGTATATGTACACCGTAGCTCACACTACAGGGTGGGCCATAAGTTTGGATACACCCTGATAAAACTGAAGTGGTTGCTGATATGACCTAACCATTTGTGGCATATTAGTATATGGGAGGAGGAAAATGTTTGAGACCGGGTGACGCCTATGGTGGCAAGGAGCAGACAGACTTTAATGCAAGATACCCTACGAAACCACCCATCTGCCACAATTAGTAAACTGCTCACAAAATTTCGTGCTACTGGTTTGGTGTTTTGGATAAGCCCAAATCTAGATGTATGAAAACTGTCACTAATTAAGACCGAACCAGTAGCATAAAATTTGATGTGCAGTTGGCTATCTGTGGCATGGGAGATGAATGGTCTCGTTCTTGCATTGATGTTTGCCGAGGTACTGCGTTCACCAGGCATCAATACAATATATGTCCGCTCCACTTGTCTGTCCATGGCTGTAACAATAAGAACATGTCAATAACTTGATAATGAATAAAGGCTCGTTAAAAATGAACACGCCATTGTTTTTTTACTGCAATTCTCTATGTGTTTGATGTCACATGACCCCGTTGCCATTGAAAAAAGTAAGGTTGAATCCAAAATTGTGACTTTGCAAATGGCCGCCATGGGCGTCACCCGGCTTCAAACGTTTTCCTCCTCCCATGCACTAATATTCCACAAACCGTAAGGTGATATTAGCAACCACTTCCATTTTATCAAGGTGTATCCATACTTATGGCTCATCCTGTAGTGTGAGTCGTGGCTACGGTGTCCACACACTTGCTTTCTTACGGGAATTTATCAGTAGGTTTTCCAAGGACACGATAAGGAATGACTAAGCCGAGTTTTAGCTTTGTAGCTACTCACCAAGCCCCCAATCCATCTGCGGTATTGTGTTTGATGCCGGTGGTGAACGAACACTCGAACGTAGGAAAGCGAGAACCTGTTAGTTTTAATGCCAAGTTAATGCCAAGTTTTAGCCTTGTAGGTATTTAGGAAGACCCTGATGCTAGAGGGTGTGACCTCTGTGACACTAGAGGGGGATATCGATGTATCAAATCGAATAATATTACACCCCTAGTAATTAAGTAATAAACATTTTGATTGACACATGGTGCAGCATGGGACTTACATAACTGACAAGAGCAGCAGAACTAAAAGAGGCAGACACTGCAGACTTTACTTCATCTAGAGGGCTTCCCCTACTGTCAGCAACCCCTACTCTCCCCGGACTGATCCCATAATCACCACACCAACACCGTTAAAATCTACAGGAAATTAATAAAATGTTTCCTACCTCTGACCTGCTCAATTTTTTGATCTCTGACTTGTTTAGGGTGGTGGAGCGAGGGAGAGTGAAATGTGGACAGTACTGGCCTCTGGAATCCGGTCACACGGAGGAATACGGCTACTTTTTTGTCAAAAATGTTCAGATCGAGAAGTTTCAGGATTATAAACTCTCACATCTGGAGCTCTATAACAGTATGGTGAGTGGTTCTGTCTTCAACCCCAAACTGTTAAGCTTTCATAATTAAGGTTTAATAATTAAGAATGTTGGAATTGTTGGAGCTTGGTCAATCAGACATTAAATTATCCTCAACACCATCCAGATTGGCTTATACAGGTATATCATTAAATAGTATATTGTTCAGGGATCCAGAAATTAAATTCTCTTTATCCCTTTAACAGATCCTGTTCGTCTGCCGTTCTTGAGTTTACTATATCAGGGCCCGTGGCTCCTGGTTCAAACTATTCCCTTATTGAGATGGCTCGGAAGAGCCAACTATCTATTGAAAATGTTTCATCAGCTGCATTTATCTTTTCCAAACCAACTATTTGAAGTTTGTTCACAACTCCGTTTTATGTTGCGGTCTGCATTCCTACCTCTTTTACTTCAAAGACAAACTTTTCTAATTTGTCCTTAGACTCACCTCAAGTTTGGTTATGTTCCTCCCTCTCAATGGTTTATCTGTTAATCTTATTAACGTTCGTGCAGTGATCGATCCACAGGCCTAAAATAATAGTTCCTTATTCACTTTTTGATTATTTCATTTTCTGAAAATTGCAGCCTTTTTCTCTTTTGCAGTTTTAAACCTCTCTTCTGTACCTTTTAGTAGCATACCCACAACTTGGTTATGTGCTAACACCAAGTTATCCCCAACACCAACCAGATGAGCTTATACAGGTGTTGGTCATAAAAGTAGAATATTTTGAAAAAGTTGATTTTAGTTTAAGACATCCGATCAAAAAGTGAAACTTGTGTATTATTTCCATTCATTACACACATACTGATATATTTCAAATGTTTATTTCTTTTAATTTTAATAATTATAACTAACAACTAATGAAAATCCCAAATTCATTTTTTCAGAAAATTTTAATATTGTGAAAAGGTTCAGTATTGAAGACACCTGGTGCCACATTCTAATCAGCTAATGAACAAAACACCTGCAAAGGCCTTTAAAGGCTCTCTATCTGGTTCAGTAGGCTACACAATCATGCGGAAGACCGCTGACTCGACAGTTGTCAAAAATATGACCATTGACACCATGCAAAAGGAGGCAAAAGTGTCATTTTTAAAGCGGCGGTCTGTTCAGTGAGCCCTGTGTTCAAGCACATTAATAGAGAGGAAAAGGGAAGGAAAAGATGTGGTGGAAAAAGTGTAAAAGCAATAGAGATTAGCGCCTCCTTGAGAGAATTGTAAAACAAAATCCATTCAAAAAAGTAGGGGAAATTCAGAAAGAGTGGACTGCTCAGACATATGCAATACATGGCTTTTAGCCAGCGCATTCCGCGTGTAAGCCACTCCGGAACAAGAGACAGCATTGGAAACATCTTGCCTGGGCTAAAGACAAAGAGGACTGGATTGCTGCTCCAAAATTCCGTTTTCTGGAGTGGAGTGGAGGACATGAGATGCTTGGCATACTGCAATTGATGCACAAGCAGAGTGTAGAGGAAGATGACATGGTAGAGTGCGCAGGTAGAATGGAGAGAAAGACACAAAGCACTTGACGTACTGAGAGTGACGCACAGGTAGAATGGAGGGGAAGACGCGAGGCGCTTGGCGTGTAGCAATTGGCGCACAGGTAGAGTGGAGGGGAAGACGCAAGGCGCTTGCCCTATAGCGATCGGTGCACAGGTAAAAGGGAATGGAGGAGGCAAGGCGCTTGGTGTATAGCGATTGACGCACAGGTTGAGAGGCACTTGGCGTATAGCGATTTGTGCCAGTGGAGCGGCAAGGACGCAAGTCGCTTGACATATAGCAATTGTCACGTGGCTGAAGTGGAGGGGAAAATGCGAGGTGCATAGTGTACTGCGGTTGATGCACAAGTAGAGTGGAGAGGACACAAGGCGCTTGTATAGGTGTATAGCGATTGGCTCATGGGTAGAGTGGACGGGAAGATGCGAGGTGCTTGGCATATAGTGACTGGCATGCAGGTATAGTGGTGGTGATGACGTGGGGCGCTTGGCATATAGCAATTGATGCGCGGGTAGAGTGGATAGGATGCAAGGCGCTTGGCATATAATGATTGTCATGCGGGTAGAGTGGAGGTGATGACACGGGGCACTTGGCGGTTGGCGCACGGTTAGAGTGAAGGGCAAGATGTGACATGATGACACGGGCCGCTTTGCTTATAACGATTGATGCACGGGTAGAGTAAAGGGGAACATGCGAGGTGATTGTCATGTGGGTAGAGTTGTGGTGATGATGATGTGGGGTGCTTGACGTATAGCGATTGGTGCACGGGTAGAGTGGAGCGGATGCGAGGCGCTTGGCGTATAGCCATTGGCGCACGGGTAGCGTGGAAAGGAAGATGCAAGGTACTTGCCGTGTAGCGAATGAAGCACGGGTAGAGTAGAGGGGAAGACGTCAGGTGCTTGATGTATAGCGATTGGCGCGCAGGTAGAGTGGAGGTGAAGATGCAAGGAGCTTGGCGGATAGCGATTGGCGTGCGGGTAGAGTGGAGTGGAAGAAGCAAGGAGCTTGGCATATAGAGATTGACGTGCGGCTAGAGTGAAGTGGATGGTGTGTGGTGTATAGAGACTGACTCCATCACTCATTTAAAAGCAGTTGCCTTTTAACTTTTATGTTATCAAGTTCAACATTGCAAGCCAATCAAAAGCCTAATAAAAATTGCAGCCATGCAGATATTTGGAAAATCACAGCTGTGATTTTACATGAGTGTCTTATTGTTTAAATTAGAACTGTATCTAATGTGTTGCTGTTCTCACAGACGGGCGAGTGTCGGGAGGTGTGTCATTACCTGTACATGAGCTGGCCGGATTTCGGCGTCCCAAAATCAGCGTCGGCCATGTTGGATTTCCGGAAACGAGTGAAGCAGCAGCAGGAACTGTCACTGCGTTTGATGTACCCCGATTGGCCAGGGCATGCGGGAGGTCCTCCAATAGTCGTTCACTGCAGTGCTGGAATCGGAAGGACAGGTGGGTTCTGAAATCACAAGCATGACCTCACATGGGCAAACTATGTTTTTTAATGCTCTAAACACAAAACCAAAAAAAAAAAAGGAAAGTGGACTGTGAGTCCCAAGTGTTTACTAAGAAGTGGAAAACAAAAATATTTTCATGGAGGTCCGATTAAGATTGATTTAAAAAAATACAAAATAAGTCGTCACTTTACCACAAAGCATGTAAACTACACAGGCAAGCAGTCAACGCAAGAACGGGCCAAGCACATAAGGGTTGACATGAAAACTAGTTCATAAAAGTAAGTTTTTCAAATGATGTTAATTTGTGTAAATTGAAGTGTGCGTAGCTCATGAGTCCAAATTACAAAGGTGTCGTTTGGGGGAAATTGGTTGTGGTCTAGAAATATTTTGGGGTACAAGGTAAAAGTCTAAACGCATTTTTTGCCGCAACATAACGTTAATTATAGGTGTGAATTTTGTTATCAGTAAAGAGGCACACCAGCTGAACTTACCCTTCAGTTTCGGAGTCTGTTGGACTTACAGTCTTGACTACCCAAGAAAAATTCTAAAAATAATAAAGAAGAAAAATCTGAGCAAAATTAATAGTTTTTTTAAGCATTTTGTGCTTTATCCCCTAAATATATTTACTTATACAGTACAGGCCAAAAGTTTGGACACATCTTCTCATTCATTGCGTTTTTTCTATTTTCATGACTAGTTACATCAAAACTATGAATGAAAACGTGGAGTTATGTACTGAAAATGTTTCATATTCTAGTTTCTTCAAAATAGACACTCTGAAAATGTGTGTTGTGCAGCCTACACAGCCTAGAGCCCTATTGGACGACTGTTAAAATTCATATTATGGTAAGAACCAATCAGCTAACTAAAGAAAAACAAGTGGCCATTATTACTTTAAGAAATAAAGGTCTGTCAGTTCGGAGAATTGCTAAAACTTTAAATATGTCCCCAAGTGGAGTCACAAAAACCATCAAGCGCTACAGCGAAACTGGCACACACGATGACCGACCCAGGAAAGACCAACAGTCACCTCTGCTTCTCAGGACAAGTTCATCCAAATCACCAGCCTCAGAAATCGCAAGTACACAGAAGCTCAGATCACAGAGCAGTTGAATGCCACACAGAGTTTTAGCAGCAGACCCATCTCCAGAACATCTGTTAAGAGGTGACCCAACAAATCAGGCCTTCCTGGTCAAATAGCTGCTAGGAAACCACTGCTAAGGAGAGACAACAAGCAGAAGAGATTTGTTTGGGCCAAAAAACACAACGAATGGACATTAGACATAAAGCTGAAACTGGCGTGGCAAACGCCCTGTTAATATGCAAGGAACGGGGGCGTGGCTAATGCCGGTCTAACCAGCTGTGGCAAGGCAGGTGGCAAGATCGCCGCGTTGCATAAAGCGTGAACTCACCGCGAAGATGGAGGTATTACCCCCTGGACAAAAGAAAAGTTTAAAAATGCACTTACCGGAGTTCTTGTGCTCCCAATATGTGGCATGTCTTACTGTCAGACCTCCGCCATCACCTCCGAAACGGCTGCGCAAACCTGCGCCGAGCCGAAGCGCACACAGCGTGAGAAGCAGCCAGGAACCACCTGGTAGGAACGTAAAGAGCTTTATTTAAAGTGACACAAAAACAGAGGTACCAGACAGCAGGGTGACAAACAACAAAGACGTGCACAGCGGACCGGGAGAAACAGAACTAAATACACTTGACACCCGGTCACATGACTAAACCAATTTATAGACTTCTAGTCACTCACACAGACCCAAAACCAAGAGACTGGCTTCTACTTCACACATCTTTTGTTACACACACCTTTGTTACAAAGGTCCTGCTTGTTGGTATCTGTGAGGCAACACGTGTTGAACTTCCTGCCAGGAGTCTGTCTAACCTTTTGACAGGAAGATTGCAACATGGAAACTACTGCTTTTATGCCAAAAACATACACTAGTTATGAATGTATTATGTGACATATTTTAGCCTTGTGTTTCCGTCTCTTAGTTACTTAACATAAAGAGCAGAGCAGAAAACATACCACACACTCCATGTTACAAACACATCCACAGTTAATGTTCGTTCTCCTTTCAAGTTCATTCAAGTTGTACTACAAGTGTCATGTTTCCGTTCATTTCTTTGACACTGTGCTTCGTCTTTTCTCCATCAGGGACGTTCTGCACACTGGACATTTGTCTTTCGCGTCTGGAGGACATTGGCACGGTGGACGTGAAGCAGACGGTACGGTGCATGCGCACGCAGCGCGCCTTCAGCATCCAGACTTGGGATCAGTACTACTTTTGCTTTCGGGCTGTAATTGAATACGCTCAACAAACCGGACGCCTGGCCCCGGTTGAGTGGTCGGACACGGAGCTGGAGACAGACAGCGAGTAGAGGACGGCACCCGCGGAGTGCCACTTCTTACATTGGGGCTCGTGGAGTGGAAGACGTTCGGATAAGTCGGCCGCAAGCCTTGTACGTCTGCAGGCTCAGAAGCGGAGGATCAGAAGGTCGGCGAGTTTCGTGCACGAGTTTGTAGCATCCTGAACCGGCGGGAGTGAGAAACTGGTTTATCCGTTTTATTTTGTTTATCTCGCTGTCGTTTTGTTAATTATATTTGGATATCAGTGTTGCACACCAGTGTGTTGTTGAGGGGGTTTTGGGGTGAAGTATGGTGCCCCACCCACAGCGTTTATCAGAAAGTAACTTCCAAACCAAAGGTATTGCCCTGAACATGTGGATGTATCTGTGACCATAGTGACCTGAACCTTGTATATTATTGTAAGATACATTTATATACAGTATATATATAAACTTTGGGACAAAGTCATTTTAATATAATACTCCATGTTTTTTAGACGTATAGTTCTGGGTCGAAATCTATAGCATGTCAAGACGTGGAGCAGGAAATGAAGGAGCTGAAGACAAAACCATATTTGTATGGTGTATTAATATTAACCTCTGTTTCTGTTCACTGATTTGCCTTAAACCCCCGGCTCAGGAGCACCAGGTGACCCACGGGGGTGTTTGATGGAGTTGGGTGTTTTCATTTAATCCTGACTGAAGCGGTCGAAATTTTCAAGGCAAAGTGCACGTGAGAGTAACTGGTACTGATGAACCTGATCTGAGGGCAGCTTATCTCAAGCTTGTTAACTCTGGGATTGAAGAGCCTGAACATGTATTACTGCCTCGTTTTGAGTTTAGAGCCCAGAGGTTTTGTTAATTTGGGGTTTTTTGTGTGCCTTCAACTTTCTGTACTACAGTGGATCCTGTTCAGACACTGTTGCCAACTTAGTGACTTTGTCGCTCTATTTTCAGACCCTCTAGTGGGTTATTTTTGTAAAAAGCGTTTAGCGACAAATATAGTGTGTTTTTTGAAGACCCCCTTTTGTTTCTGTCCGTGAGCCCCGTTCCACAACACTTGGCTCAGCAGGACCTGCATCGCTTCACGTTCAAACTGCAACTGAACTGCATGCTCAAAGCTGCCACTGACCCCGCCCCCAATGACGTAAACATGAATGTGTTTATCCTACTCAGTGTCAGTCACTCACTTCGTCCACGCTGTGTGTCTCTATGTACAAACCTTAACATCTAAATAACAAAAAATTGGTTTATATAATTCACGTAAATTTAAATAATGGTCTAAACCAGCGGTTCTCACATGACCCAAAAGTGAAAATTAAAAAATAAAATCGGCCGCGTGTACGGAAAGTCTCCGTCGATGATAACTTCAATTGTGGCAAAAAAAGAAACGATTAAGAAGCTAATGTAGCGAAAGGCAATAATGTCTTATGTGACGTTATTTAGTCTGGTTTATTAACGTTAATCACTGAAACCATTGGAGACCACACCAGAAAAAAACAACTTTGGTATTTAAATCATTCATAATGCTTTATAGTACTTGTCATAAGCCTTTGTTAATGTCCATAGTACATAACCACAATCATAAAGAGTTATGAGAACATGCCATAAGGCTTTATAACACAAATGACAAAATGCATTACAAATTATGTATGTTAACTTTTCATTAACTGATTATTGAGACCACTAACATAAAACCTTATAAACGTTTGTTTTCCTGTGAATGATTTTATACGAGCTCATAACTGATTATAAAAGCTTATAAGCTCTTTTTACAGGCATATAGTAAAGTGTCATTAACAACCTCTTTAAAAGTGACTGCACACATAGTAGTACATAATGCCTTATAAAAGCTTATAAATGCTCTTCACAGACTTTAAGTACAGTCTAATCATCCAAAGCATCAAAAGTTTAAATATGTTCAGATTATAATGCATTATGGCACTTTTAAGTTATAAAGCCTTAGGTCAAATTTGTTATATCAATGTATGACTATGATTATGTACATTATGGACATTAACAAAGCTTTATGAATGCACTTATAATCTATTATGTTACCAAAACTTTTTACCCTCCTACATACAATGTTTTTTTTTGGGAGCACCATCGCAAATGCATGACACCACCAGGGTCACATCGGGGTCCTCCCGAGTACCTACAAGGCTGAAACTTGGCACCATGATTCCCTACCATGTCCTTTGCAAAACAAACAGGTTCGTATTTTTCTGCGTTTAATTGTTGGTTCGCTATTGTCATTGAACACACTACCTCGGCTGGTTTGGGGTTTTCATAAGTACCTACAAAAGCTGAAATCTCATTCCATAGTCACAACTCACGATATATTTAACAGACAAAGTTCATTTATTTAGAGCTCCGTTGTAGTTCTGACATATTTGGGTTGTTTTTTAACTCATTTTTTGTTCCCACTATGTTTATTCCTTAAACATGCAAATGGATTTCAAGCAAATTAGGCGATGACGTCATCAAGCGACTTTTAGGACAGCCCATAGCTACTTTCCTTACTGAAAATTTGGCGACAGTGTTTAGAGTGGGGGCGTTTCTTGCGTCGGTACGAGAGTGGTTTTGTTTTTAAATCTCAGGGGTATGTGTGCTGATTCGTGTCTGAGACATTAATCCATTCGGTTACTTCACTCTTGACTGTCTTTTTAAAGTGAGCTGGGTTTTGTACTGTAAACAGCATCTTGTATAATCTGTTTTTTTTTTTTATTTATGTCTGTTGTCTGGGACAGTATTGGAACTTTGTGCAGAGAAATCACTGAGGGACAGATGAACTCATCACTTTGATAAGCTAAAGACAACAAGACTGGATTTGGGATTTGGGTCCGGTTTCTGTTTTGTACCCGAGTAGACTCCCCATCTGGTGGAGGGTGAGTGGGTGCTCCACCTACCTGTCTCACGATCGCCCTTCCAGGTTAAATGCTAAAATCAATTCTTTGCAGAACAGTGTCTCAGTACCCACTCGGTTCTTTGCAGGGGACCTTAATCATCAGGGTACAGACTGTGTTCCAGTACGAGTTAAACCGGCCGCTGTTTAGTAAAGCAATATGGTGCGAGAGGGCGTGGCATCATTGTAAATAAACCCCGGGAAAGAGCCGTCACACCTCTTTCCCATGCTTTATTCACAATACTACACAACCTCGAGCGCCTTATTGCTTTTATAAAACGCTTACCAACACACTATAATAAAAAACAAAGTTTGATTCTTAAATGCGTTAAAAGCAACATCGCTAATAAAGTTGCCTTCCGCTACAAAATCCAGTCTATTTTTCAAAATGAAACCTGACCGCAAGTAAAAGATTTCCGGTTTCTTTAACAAGTGCAGTTTAGGAGAACTTCAAAAAAACAATAGATTTTATATTGTGCATTTATACAAATGTGAATGCGCTCAGCGTTGTGGGTTATTGTGAATAATGTCATGGCTAGACAAATCTGATTTAAGGAGTGGAACGACCCGTTTTATAATGTTCTATAAGTAGCTTAACGAGACTGATTAACATCTGAGAGTAAGAACCTCGGTTCTTCTTGGGGTGGTTGGGATGCTCAATCTTATTGGTTATCTTGATGCCTGTGTCACAGATACATTATTTTTTTTAATTGTTATATAATGTATGGACAGTAGTATTCGGACACTCACAAGAGGTTAAATATTTGCAGTTAAAACTGCGTTCATTCTCCTGAAGGCTTACTACCAAATTTTGGAGCGTGTTTGCGGAGATTGTAGACCGTTTCCCTTCACCAGCTAATCTTGAATAAGATTGAGTTGAGAGCTCTTTGTTGGTCAGTCAAGCTGACCCACACTAATCTCACCCGATTATGTTTTAATACACTTGATGCTCCCTGAGAACATTTAAAATTTTTGACTAGCGGCCACACCTGTGACAATGGGACAGATTCAAACAAAGTATTACTCAGCTTTTTACATTCAATGGTTTGTTGGATATCGCCATGCAAGCCTCCGGCCATGGGTCACGTCAGCATCCTCCTAAGTACCTATAAGGCTAAAACTTGGCACCTCGATCACCTACCATGTCCTTGGATAAACCGGTTCTCATTTTCCTACATTCAGTTGTTCGTTCGATATCGCCATCGAACGCAAGACACCACCAGGATCACACCAGGCAGGGTCTTCCTGAGTACCTACAGATCTTAAACTTGTCTCCTTTGTTCCCGATCATGTCCTTAAAAAAATTAACTGCTTCTGACTTTCCTAATATGATGGTTTGTTCGATATTGCCACAGAATGCAAGAATCCGCCAGTGTCACATCAAGGTCTTTTGGTGTACCTACAAGGCTAAAACTTGGTGATTACCTAACATGTCCTTGGAAAAAACAGGTTCTCGCTTTTCTTGCTTCCTTTGCGTTTGATTGTTTGTTTGCTATCACTATCGAACGCAACACCTCGGATGTATTGGTGTCTTGGTGAGTAACTACAAAGTGTAATTTTGGCTCCGTCATTCCTTATGTCCTTGGAAATCCTACTTATAAATTCAGGTAAGAAAGCAAGCGCATGGACAATGTAGTCACAAGGGGATTTAATAAAACGTGCGCCGTGCTTGCTCAAATGTATTGGTCCGTTTATCTCGATACTGGAACATAGAGAACACTGTAATCTGTAAACATTCACATTTCTGTCCAGTATGTTGTGCTGAATAAAGATCTTACATGCAAAATATATAGAGCAATATAAAGCGGGGAAGGGGGGGGAGCGGGGAAGGGGGGGGGAGCG
>JAOUQT010343761.1:0-12732 GCA_025769995.1 Xyliphius kryptos | reverse complement strand
ATAACCATTAAACACAGGTAAAAAAATCAATTGTTTTGTAACAATGGCAATACTGCCCCCTGGGGCACATTCTGGATTTTACACACAATTGCTTCACGCATATTTGTAAAGTGTAGATATTAAAACTATTGCTCTATATGGGTTTCTGTAGTGTAGTGGTTATCACGTTCGCCTCACACGCCAAAGGTCCCTGGTTCAAAACCAGGTGAAAATAAAGTTTTATAAGATAGCTGGTTGTCTGAAAAAGCTTTTATCATTTCTTGTCAAAGTTTTTATCCGAACACTACTATAACCATTAAACACAGGTAAACAAAATCTATTGTTTTGTAACAATGGCATTACTGCCCCCTGGGGCACATTCTGGATTTTATGTACAATTGCTTTACATAAATTTACAAAGTGTAGATATTGAAGCTATTCCATATGGGTTTCTGTAGTGTAGTGTTTATCATGTTCGTTTCACACGCGAAAGGTCCCTGGTTAGAAACCAGGCGAATACAAGGTTTTATAAGATAGCTAGTTGTTTAAGACAGCTTTCATCGTTTCTTGTAGAAGAATCTTTCCGAACACTACTATAACCATTAAACGCAGGTAAAAAAAAATTATTTGTTTTGTAAGAATGGCAATACTGCCCCCTGGGGCATAGTTTGGATTTTACGTACAATTTCTTTACACCAATTTATAAAGTGTAGATGATAAAGGTAGTCCTTTATAAGGGTTTCTGTAGTGTAGTGGTTATCACATTCGCCTCACACGCGAAAGGGTCTTGGTTCGAAACCAAACGGAAACAAGGTTTTATAAGATTTTGTAACTAGTTTTTTGAGACAGCTTTTATCGTTTCTTGTAAAAGGCTTTATCTGAACACTACTATAACCAATAAACACAAGTAAAAAATTATTTTTTTGTAACAATGGCAATACTGCCCCCTGGGGCATAGTTTGGATTTTACGTACAATTGCTTCACAGATATTTATTAAGTGTAGATATTAAAGATTCTGCTGCAAGTAGGTTTCTGTAGTGTAGTGGTTATCACAGTCGCCTCACACACGAAAGGTCCCTGGTTTGAAACCAGGCGGAAAAAAGTTTTTATTAGATAGCTAGTTGTTTAAGACAGCTTTTATTATTTCTTATAAAAGTCTTTATCCAAACACTACTATAACCATTAAACACAGGTTAAAAAATCAAGATTCTGCTGCAAGTAGGTTTCTGTAGTGTAGTGGTTATCACATTCGCCTCACACATGAAAGGGTCTTGGTTCGAAACCAGGCGGAAACAGGTTTTATAAGATTTTGTAACTATTTTTTTTCGAGACAACTTTTATCGTTTCTTGTAAAAGGCTCTATCTGAACACTTCTATAACCAATAAACACAAGTAAAAAATGTTTTTTTTGTAACAATGGCAATACTGCCCTCTGGGGCATAGTTTGGATTTTACGTACAATTGCTTCACACATATTTATTAAGTGTAGATATTAAAGCTGTTGCTGTATATGGGTTTCTGTAGTGTAGTGGTTATCCGGTCGCCTCACACGCGATAGGTCCCTGGTTCGAAACCAGATGGAAACAAGGTTTTGTAAGATAGCTGTTTGTTCAAGAAAGATTTTATCGTTTCTTGTAAAAGTCTCTATCCGAACACCACTATAACTATTAAACACAGGTAAAAAATCAATTGTTTTGTAGCAATGGCAATCCTGCCCCCTGGGGCACTTTCTGGATTTTACGTACAATTGCTTTACACAAATTTATTACGTGTAGATAGTGAAGCTACTCCTTTACATGGGTTTCTGTAGTGTAGTGGTTATCACGTTCGCCTCACACGCGAAAGGTCCCTGGGTCGAAACCAGGTGGAAACGAGGTTTTGTAAGATAGCTAGTTGTTTGAGACAGCTTTTATTGTTTCTTGTAAAAGTCTTCACAGGTTAAAAACACAGGTTAAAAAGTCAATTGTTTTGTAACAATGGCAATACTGCCCTATGGAGTACATACTGGCTTGTACGTACAATTGCTTCACATAGATTCATAAAGTGTGGTTTTAAAATTTGCACTGATTTAGATTTTTTTTAGTGTAGTGGTAATCTCGTACGCCTTACACGTGGAAGGTCCTTAGTTCGAAATTAAGCAGAAACTACCTATTTGGGACAGCTACAATAGTTTTTTTTTGTAAAGGTCCCTATCCAAGTACTACCAAAATTATCAAACACGTAAAAGATCAATTGTTTTGTAACATTGGCAATTTTGCCCTCTGGGGTACATGTTGGCTTTTTTTTTGTATAATTGCTCAACAATAAGTTATAAAGCGTAAATATAACATCTTTAACAAGTAGGTAGCCGTAGTGTAGTGGGTATCACATTCGCGTAACATGTGAAAGGTCCCTGGTTCGAAACCGGGGGGAAACGAGGTTTAAAAGGACGGCTAGTTGTTTGAGACAGCTTTCATTGTATTTTGTAAAGGTCTCTCTCCGAACACTGCTATAACTATTAAACACATGTAAATAATCAATTGTTTTGTAACAATGGCAATACTGCCCACTGGGGTACATACTGGCTTTTACATACAATTGCCTTACAGATTTTTATAAAGTGTAGATATTAAAATTCTTGTTCTTTATGGGTTTCCGTAGTGTAGTGGTTATAACGTTCGCCTTACATGCGAACGGTCCCTGGTTTGAAAGCAGTTCAAACCAGTTTGTTTGAGACAGCTTTTAATATTTATTTATTTTTTTTGTAAAGCTCTCTATCCAAAACTACCATAACTTTTAATCACACGTAAAATATATATATATTTTTTTTAATAGTAGCAATACTGCCCCCTGGGGCACGTACTGGCTTTTACGTAATATTGCTTTACAAGTAAGTGTAGTGTTAATCTCGTTCACCTAACACGTAAAAGGAAACAAAAAAACAAAACAAAAACAAGATTTTTATAAGCAAGCTTACTGTTTGGGACAGCAAACCATTAAACACATGTAAATGATCAATTGTTTTGTAACAACGGCAATAATGCCCCCTGGTGTACAAATTGGCTTTTACGTACAGTTGCTCCACAAATATTTATAAAGTGTAGATGTTAAAATTTTTGCAGTTTATGGGTCTCCGTAGTGTAGTGGTTATCACATTTGCCTTAAACGTGAAAGGTCCCTGTTTCGAAACCAGGCAGAAACTATATTTTGTAAGATAGCTAAATGTTTGAGACAGCTTTAATCATTTTTTGTAAGATCTCTATTCAAAACTACCATAACTTTCAACCACACGTTAAAAATCAAATTTTTTGTAACAGTGGCAATACTGCCCCCTGGAGCAAGTACTGGCATTTCTGTACTATTGCTTCACAAATAAGTGTAGTGGTAATCTTGTTCACCTTACACGCGAGAGGTCCCTGGTTCGAAACCAGGCGGAAACAAGGTCCTATAGGATAGCTGGTTATCTGAGACAGCTCTTATCGTTTCTTGTAAAAGTCTCTATCCGAACACTACCATATCCATTAAACAAAGATAAAAATATCAATTGTCTTGAAACAATGGTAATACTGCCCCCTGGGGAACATTCTGGATTTTACGTACAATTGCTTCACACATATTCGTTAAGTGTGGATTTTAAAGCTATCACTGTAAATGGGTTTCTGTAGTGTGGTCGTTATTACGTTTGCCTCACTTGTGAATGTTTCCTGGTTCGAAACGAGGTGAAAACAAGGTTTTATGAGATAGCTAGTTGTTTAGGAGAGCTTTTATCGTTTCTTGTAAAAGTCTCTATCCGAACACTACTATAACTATTAAACACAGGTAAAAATATCAAATGTTTTGTAACAATGGTAATACTGCCCCCTGGGGCATAATTTAGATATTACGTACAATTGCTTCACACATATTTATAAAGTGTAAATATTGAAGGTCCTGCTGCAAATGGGTTTCTGTGCTGTAGTGGTTATTACGTTCGCCTCACACGCAAAAGGTCCCTGGGGAACATTCTGAATATTACATGCAATTGCTTCACACATATTTGTAAGCTATTGGTGTATATGGGTTTCTGTAATGTAGTGGTTATCATGTTTGCCTCACATGTGAAAGGTCCCTGGTTTGAAATCAGGTGGAAACAAGGTTTTATAAGATAGCTAGTTGTTTGAGAAAGCTTTCATCGTTTCTTGTAAAAGTCTCCATCCGAACACTATTGCTTTATATGTGTTTCTGTAGTGTAGTGGTTATCACGTTCGCCTCACTCGTGAATGGTCCCTGGTTCGAAACCAGGCGAGGACAAGGTTTTATGTGACAGCTAGCTTTTTAAGAAAGCTTTCATTGTTCTTGTAAAAGTCTCAATCCGAACACTACTATAACCATTAAACACAGGTAAAAAATTAATTGTTTTGTAACAATGGCAATAGTGCCCCCTGGGGCACATTCTGGATTTTATGTACAATTGCTTCCCACATATTTGTAAAGTGTAGATATTAAAGCTGTGCCTTTATATGGGTTTCTGTAGTGTAGTGGTTATCACGTTCGCCTCACACGAGAAAAGTCCGTGGTTCGAAACCAGGCGGAAACCAGGTTTTATAGGAGGGCTAGTTGTTTAAAACAGCTTTCAACGTTTTTTGTAAAGGTCTCTTTCCAAAACTACCATAACTATTAAACACACATAAAAAAAATTGTAAAAGTGGCAATACTGACCCCTGGGGCAAGTACCGGGTTTAACGTACTATTGTTTCACAAGTAAGTGTTGTTGTAATCTTGGTCGCCTAACACGTAAAAAGTCTCTGGTTTTAACTGGGCCGAAACTAGATTTTTATAAGAAAGATTAATTTGTAGCTATTTGGGACAGCTACAAATGTTTTTTTGTAAAGGTCCCTATCCAAGTACTACCAAAACAAATAAACACGTAAAAAGATCAACTACCATAACCTTTAACCACATGTAAAATATATATTTTTTTGTAACAGTGGCAATACTGCCCCCTGGGGCACGTACTAGCTTTTCTGTACTGTTGCTTCGCTAGTAAGTGTAGTGTCAACTTCGTTCGCCTAACACGTGAAAGGTCCCTGGTTCAAAATTGGTAAGAAACAAACTTTTTTTAAGCAAACTATCTATTTTGGACAGCTACAATAGTTTTTTTTGTAAAGGTCCTTATCCAAGTACTACCAAAACAATTAAACACATGTAAAAGATCAATTGTTTTGTAACCTCAGCAATACTGCCCTCTGGGGTACATGTTGGCTTTTTTGTACAATTGCTCAACAAAAAGTTATAATGGGTAAATATTACTACCATTTCTAATGGGTTTCTGTAGTGAAGAGGTTATCACGTTCGCCTAACACGCGAAAGATCCCTGGTTCGAAACCGGGTGAAAACAAGGTTTTATGGGATGGCTAGTTGTTAAAGACAGCTTTTATCGTTTTTTTGTAAAGGTCTCCTTCCAAAACTATTAAAACTTTTACCCACATGTAAAATATAATTATTTTTTGTAACAGTGGCAATACTGCCCCCTGGGGCGCATACTGGCTTTTCTGTACTATTGCTTCACAAGTAATTCTAGTAGTAATTTTGTTCGCCTAACACGTGAAAGGTCCCTGGTTCGAAATTAGGCAGAAACAAGATTTTTATAAGCAAGCTAGCTATTTGGGACAGCTACCATTGTTTTTTTGTAAAGGTCCCTATCCAAATATTACCAAACCTAATCAACACATGTAAAAGATCAATTGTTTTGTAACAATGGCAATACTGCCCCCTTTGGTACATACTGGCTTATACGTACAATTGCTTCACAGATTTTTATAAAGTGTAGATGTTAAAATTGTTGGTTTTTAACGGGTTCCATAGTGTGGTGGTTATCACGTTCGCCTTACACGCGAAAGGGCCCTGGTTTGAAACCAGGCAGAAACTATGTTTTGTAAGATGTTTGAGACAGCTTTTATCATTTTTTTGTTAAGCTTTCTATCCAAATACAATAACTTTTAACCACACGTAAAATATCAATTTGTTTGTAACAGTGGCAATACTTCCCCCTGGGGCACGTACTGGCTTTTCTGTACCGCTGCTTTACTAGTAAGTGTAGTGGTAATCTCGTTCGCCTAACACGTGAAAGGTCCCTGGTTCGAATATGGGCAGAAACAAGATTTTTTGAGCAAACTACCTATTTGGGTTAGCTATCATAGTTTTTTTGTAAAGGTCCCTATCCAAGTACTACCAAAACGGTGAGCAAGAGAAAGACATGCATCTCCACCCCACAGAATAAAAATGTCCCTATAATTTTTTTTGTATTTATCATTTATTCCTTTAGAATTTCCTGATTAGTCCATGTTCTCTGACTCAAGCTTTGGCTCCAGTTCATCAACTGTAATAATTGATGAACCGCCCAGAAAAAGACAAAGATTTGACCATACAACAGATGCATCGTCTGCTAAACAGGTTTTTAAACAAAACTTGATTCTCATGTTCTTTAACACTTGAAGTTTCATTTTGAGTCTTTAGAAAAACATATTTATCTGGCTTTCTTTTATTTTCATTTTTATTATTTGGTTGAAGCAGCCCTAAGAGACAAATCATGTGGTGAAGAAGTACTGCAGTAATACCAATCAAAAGGAACTCTAACAGATGCCATGAGAAGGCAAATGGTTAACATACTAGTGGCTCATATGATTGATAAACATGGGTAAGTTGGTTCCACCTTCTTTTTATTTGTGCCAAACAACTGCATGACCATTGTTTAAATGCAAATAGATAATTAAGCTTCTCTTCTTAGGCATATTCCAACAAAATTGATCAGAGTAGAGTATGCTTTTGGGATAGTGACCCTTTTCTCTTCCCTCAAGGATCCATATTCCAAGAAAGGCTATGTAAGAGTTATTACTATTTAAATGACACTTGTGTTATATTTGTGTCATCACACTTGAAAGAGCCCTGTTTTTTTTTTAGGCACACTTCTATGACGCTGCAAGCAACACAGGATACATTTCCTGGCGTCTAAAAACTGTCCAACGTAAGCTTCGTCGAGGATCTGCAATGTCACCAAATATTCTCCTTGATCGTTCTTCAGGAGGCCCAAATTTCCAAAGGACCATTAATGTTGAAAAGCAGCTTGAAGGGGATGCTTGCAGAGAAGCCTTGTCTCTTCTCAACCATACTACAGACAATTTCCTGATTTTCCAGAACATGAGAGAGACCTTTCAGCACCGTCAGAAGCTTGTTAATGACCCAGGAAGAACTGCTGATATCCTCTCCATCTATCCAAGATTCTTGGATACAAAAGGTTTGGTAAGTTTGAGGAGATGCAATTTTTAGAATGACTTGCAACTTGAAGCTGTTTCTTGTAGCAATATTTTAATATCTTCTTTCCTAGGTGGATCAAGACTTCACTCTCCTTTTTGATGAGGAAACCTCCTTCAGGCTACTTCAGAAATGGGATGTGTTCTTCAAACCAAATGTCATTAAAGAGGCCAAGCAGCTTACTTCATCACCAGAGTTGCGTCACTTGTTGCAGTCAGCAGAAAGTCCGCCAGGAAGTGATCTTGATGAGGCAATGGGTGAGTTTGTTTTGCAGCATTTTTTATTTCATTCATTATTTTCAGGATTTTTGTCATATGATTAGGAAATTACACTACCAAAAATTTTCTTGAATTTGACTTATTTGATGTAAAAGAATAAGGTTCTACCTGTCTTTCCAACTTTGTCTTTAGCCTACGATCCAGAAATGTCCTCCATGTTGTTGCTGTTACATCTCCTTCCGCCACCACCAGGAGGACCAACATCTCTAAAAATTAGTGCATGTGATGCAGCTGAGCGAGTTGTAGTCTTTCATAAGGTAATTCTGTCATTAAACGTGATTTTATCATTAAGGATGTGTAAGTTTGTCACATCACCCTCTTAGCCACGTGTCGTGTTAAAAAGTTAATGGCATTGAAATGAAAACCTCATACATATTCCCATCTTTTACTATCAAAAAAACTATTTTGTATTTTTCCTGTGGTTGTGTATTTCATTATTTTTTTTAATGCTTAGTGTCTTGATCTTAACCTTAGTCATGCTGCAGCTTGAAGGAGCATCTTCGCAACCAGCAGGACCGGCAGCCGTACCTACTTACTGTTGGGCGCCGAAAGAACAAGATTGATAGCTTCTACATCGCCATGGATAAGCATCTCATCCCATGTCAGGCAAACCACTCACTTGGAGCATTTGATGAACTTTTCAAAACACATTTTGTGTTTCATTTGGCTTATGATGGTGCACTTGTGAATTTTTACACATTCCTGCAGACAACAGTGTATAACATTGATGTGGGGAAAATGAAGGAATCACCCAGAGTGAGAGACTTGAGAGCCAGATTGCTTAACCTGCCAGTAGTCCTCAACCAATGTGAATAGGAGGCAAAAACAATGCTGACATGTTTTATGTGTCAAAAACCGTATGCCACCAGTCAGTTGATTTCACATTTAAGAGTAGAACATGGTTACTATCCTGGACCCAAGTTTAAATTGTTTTGTTAAAATATCAGAACTTAAATTCCACAATTTTTTTGATATTCAAAGTCCATACAGTGTTGGAACTGAAAGTTTGTACATTGTACCTTCTTTCACAATGTTTTAATTCAACTGTAAATGGAGGAAGCAAAAATAAATGTTATTTTTGATAATTTTGTTTCTTATTCTAATTTTATTTTTTATTTAGGGAGTAAAAACTAACACTACTTTAAGAGTTTAAAAAAATGAGGTATATATGTTTATATTTTAAGTTGTATGTACACAGCAAAAAGTCCAGTGTTAAATTAACTTCCACAGAGTTCATTTCAACACTTTTTGTGGGTTTATATAGCTCCACACTCAGAAGAGTTAAATTAACACTTTTAAAATAGTCTTCTTTGAGTTACTTTAACTCAAAACAGAGAGTTCAAAAATTAACTCTCACAAAGTGTTAAATATTTAACTATTTTAAAAGTGTTAATTTAACTCTGCTGAGTGTGGAGCTATATAAACCCTCAAAAAGTGTTGAAATTAACTCTGTGGGAGTTAATTTAACACTGGACTTTTTGCTGTGTAGTATTATTTTACTGGTTAACCCACAGACAAACCATTATGACAATTTAAAACATCATTAAACATCAAAATTAAAGAAATGAGAAAAACACAGTTAATGGTAAGCATATGTCTGTAAACGTTCTTTAATCATTACCTTGACACTGGTGTTTCTAGGCAATCCGGGGTGATATTGTGGGTAAACCTTGATGGTAGAATAGCAGGGTTTGTGGACAGGGCTGAAAGGATGGGAGGTGTCTAAATTCCGTCCATTTTTCTCAGAGAGATTACATACAGGTGTAGACCACACTTGAACCTTGGTGTTCCTACTTTTCCTAAAAAATGAAGCGTCCAGGCTGTTGGTGCGCACGCACAGTGCGTTTTTTTTTTCTGTAATGTGCAAAAGCTCAATCTGACGACTCGGAAGAACAAAATCGCTGTCAAACAGTTCTGGCACCATTTTGACTCCTCTGTCCAGGCAGAGTAACTCTGGCTCAGCCTTAGAATGTGTGTAGGCTGGAGTGTGTTTGTATGAAATCAGGTGTGATGCAGCAAAAAGGTTCAGTTTTGCTGGGCTGCTTTTATTATCAACTGGCCCAACGAAGACATCCAAAAAATTTTCATCTTCAAATGAGGGAGAACCTACAGCATACAAAGATATTATCAGATAGAGTGAACCAAAATGCATTAGCATCGACATCAATATCATGAAAGATACCAGAAATACACATTACCATAGTTATATATCCATTATTAATTTTACAAAAAATACATGATTACAGAAAGATACAGAATAAGGTGGCACGGTAGCATAGTAATTAGCATGTCCGCTTCCCAGCACTGGGGATCCAGGTTTAAATCCCAATCTGGGTGGAGTTTCAATGTTTTACTCGTGTCCTTGTGGGTTTTCTTCGGGTTCTCTAGTTTGCTTTCACAGTTAAAAAAAATGGATTAGAAAAATGGACTGAAACTCCACTTAAATTGGCAAACATTTTAACCACTAAGCCAACGTGCCGCCCTGGAAGATGATGAGATGAGATGAGATTAATTCAGAGTATTTATTAATGAAATAAAGTTAGACTAGATAGATAATGAATAGAAATACAAAAAAACATAAATTATTATTGTAGGATACCATTGGGACACCAAATACAGAAATGCATCATCAAAGAAAAATAAATATGGCTCATGTATATTGGTAATGCTATAAACTACGATATTCTGCGTTTAATCCAAGAAGTTTTTTTTTTTTTGGTGTATAGTTTGTGACTGCCTCTTTGTCTGTGTGTTTCCTCCAGGTGCACCTAGATCAGCGGTGGGCAAACGTTTTGACATACGCCCCACAATGGGATATAAAATCGACTCACTTTTCTTTTGTTTAGTTTGCTTATTTTTACCTCAAAAAGCAAAGCAAAGAAATAAAGTAAAGTGTTAAACATTTCACAGTGGTGATAGTGTTGGCATAGAAGGGAATGCAGCTAAGGACTGATAAAAGAATATTCTGATAATATAGTTTGGACAAATTCGGTGGGCCGGATTAAAAAGCCTAATGATCCCCACCCCTCACCCAAATTGTATATATGTGCATGCATGTGGATCCTGAATATGTAAAAGTTGTTTATGTGGAATACTATTAACTATAATGCATCTTTGAATATGGAAAAGGTGATATATAACTTCACATTAAAAATAGATACAGACAATGAGAAATACCAAAATAATACAGAATACAGAGCTCCATTATCAATAAAATATACCTGGGAAATTTTCACTTTCTGGTGCTGGCGAAGGGACATGTGAAGGACCAAATGATAAGGTGTGTAGAGGGGCGATGGGGTAAGAGGAGGAGGTGTCAAGTAAGGATGTGGGTAAGAAGGTAGGTGAAGAGGGGGGTGAAGGAGATGGTGAGGCTGTAGGTGAGAGTAGGTAATCATGCTGAAAGCATATTAATGACTTTGACTTAACGACACTCTGCATGGTGAAGTCTACAATGGATCCAAGATTCAGATCAAAACTATTTTTATGTCGTGTGAAGTGTAAAACATCCACCATCCATCGAGCTTTCTGCCATAAATCCTCCACCTGCTTCTCACACACACAAATACAGCTTAGAGTGCAGTTTTAAGTTTAAGTAAATACAATTTTTATGGCATTTCACATCTTAACATTTTATGGTTTTAAACACACTTAACAATATGGGCAACTGATTAGTATTTTAATTGACTTTTAGCTCATGTGTCTTGGTATTTCTAGCCAGTGTGATAACATAGAACACACCACATTAGGTATCAATCAACATATTAAAACATACAAAAGAAAAATAGAAAAATACAGGGTGACCCATGAAAAAGCTGCTTGCCTCCAATTCAGAGTAAGGTGCCTGGATATATGATGCGGGCTGCTTTTTGGTGAGCCACTCTGTATTACAGGTGTTTTATCTTAACCTGTTAATTACAAAAACAAAAAATACTCTTAATGTCTATTCTTATTGTTTTTGGACATTATTTATACTGCAAATACTGTCACTACAGAGACAAACCTGTAAGCCTAAATTTGATAATTTATCACACTTGTCATTCAAATTACATGTGATACATGAAAATGGAACAAAATTGCAGTCGCATGTTCCCAGTCTTTTACACAAGAAAGAAAATAGGAAGGCAGTATGTAATGATTTTTAATAAAGTTTAAAAGTATTCAATTTTTAATATAAATTATATGTCAGCAGACTAATATATATGAAAAAAGAGAGCACAAACATGACGTATAGCAAATATATCGATTTATGATTTTTCTATATATAAAAAAATCTGTTGTACTGATCAACCAACATTAAATAAAATACAATAAAATAAAAAAAGCCTAAGCCAAACTTGGATTCCAGTAATAGGATTTTTAAATTGAATTTTTTTTTTGCAATAAACTTGTTACCTATTTCTGCTTGCTTATAAATCTAGTGGTCTGATATGTGCTATGTTCTATGTTAATCATATTTATATACTATCATATATCAAAAGTTATAAATTCATATCTTATACCTGTGTATGAAACCCCACACTATGCAATACCTGTAAAAGTTTCTGATTTCGGTGATTTCTCTGCTTCACTGTATTTAATTCAGATTCAGAGAATGTCTCCCGCATATCCTGTTGAATAATAAAAGATTCCAAATCCAATATAGCTGATGCATGACAGTACTGACCAATGAAACTAGGACAGTAGGTTCCAAAATGAACTGCAGAGAGATCAGACCAGATATATAGGGTCAGATATATAAATAAATATATTTGGAGTATATACTGACTATAAAGTATTTACATAGATAAATTGATATATTTCTGAATGATGAAAAGAGGGAGGAAACAACAATGGAGGAAACAACAGAAATCTATTGGAATAGATTATGAACAGCTGGATGGAGGATAGTTTTTGCTTAGATGATAACCAGAGAAAATAGTGTGTCTTACTTATCTCAAAGATCTGCAGAGGTAGGGTAATTAATTCAGACTGATGAGTGACAGTTTGTCCAGGTGGTGTACATAATTCATCACCGGGTGGAAGGAGTAACAGAAATGATACATCCTCTCCAAACTCCAACACCTCATGTGTATATAACCGAAAATTCCGTGCCTGAGACACAGAGAGGCTGGATTACAATAAAAAATAGAGAGTGCACTTCCTGAAGAAACTGCGGATATGTGGCGCACGATGCCCGCTGTCAATTGCCAATACTTTCAGACA
>JAOUQT010343743.1:0-12733 GCA_025769995.1 Xyliphius kryptos | reverse complement strand
ACACACACACACACACACACACACACACACACACACACACACACACACACACACACACACACACACACACACGTTTAAAACGGTACTGGGTACATTTGGTAATGAACCTTCATTCTACTCTCGTTTCTACTGCAGCTGCAGACTACAGGTTTGGTTCTACTCCATGCCAGGGCTTTTATTGCTCATGTGTAGTTACATTAACACATAGTTGTTACTCATCCCTAAACGATCAAACACAAACTTAATACTTGGCTCTAGCATTTGTTTATAACTCATAATAAAAAAGAGAATAGATCACTGCACCAAAGTTGTGCAGAAAGCAGCTTCTCCATTTATCACCCACACACTCCTCAAGGCGAGCACAGATCACTTTTCTCGCCCTGCTTGAGGCTGCTTGGTCCAACATAGAGCTCTGGAAAGCAGGTTTAACAGCAGCTCATTAAAATAGTGTGCCTTACCTTGCAGTTCCCACACTTTGAGAGGAGCCATGTCATTGCTGCTCTCCAGGAGGTGCCTTCTCAGGTCTCCTAATTGCTCCCGCAGTTCAGGATGGGACTCCCTGGCAAAACAGTGGAGGTAGACTTAATTTAAATGCAACTAATAAGACAAAACAATGACTGCAGTCAGCCTTTATTTTTAACATTGATTTATTTATGGCCTTTTTTTTGGCTTTTATTATTTGTAAACTTGCTGTCAAATACATACTTTTTTAAGTTTAATAGTTTTAGCACTTCTTTGTTTTTATATAATTTAGAAATTTTATTATTTTTTAAAGTCAATTGGGTTTTATCAGGTTTCATGCACAGACATCGTAGCAATATAGTTCTCTTCTCCCAGCACAGTAACAAATTAGGTAAATTTAGAAAAGGCATTTCTAGAATAAGAAATGTTTTTTTTTTTTTTTAAAAATAACATCAAAAAGACTAAAAAATATATATAATGATGCATTGTTTACAAGTCCTCCTACCTTAATTTTCCAAACAAAAACCCTTGGACCTCATCTGCAACATCTTCCTCATAATCAGTTGTTGATTTTGAATCTGAATAAATGATTGGGAAAATATTTTTACACGCACGCACGCACGCACGCACGCACGCACGCACGTGTACGTATAAATACAAACACACACTCACATACATACCTTTAACTTGTGTATCATCAACAGCTTTGTACTCGGTACTTTTAATGGCCAGCTCTACACCATAACCAGACAAAAGCATGGTCTGTTTTTTAGGCTTCTGATAAAAAAAAATAAATGCTGTCAATAATACAAAACAGTTCATGGTGTACTGTTGTGCAAAAAAACAATTAAAAATGAACTTACAGCAACATAATGGCGCAACACGTATATTAGTTTTCCTTCAACAGCCTTCTCTGACAGAACCTTATGAAACATGTTAAACTTCTTGGTGCCGATTTCAGCATAGAGAATGACAACAGGAAGATCTGTCCTGTTGAGCCCTGGATACTTGTGATCATTTTTATACAAGTACGGCTTTGGTCTATATAAAAAAAGCAGCACATTTTTTAAATTTATTTAAATGAATATTTTGTAGCATTTAATAAGTTGCTTTGTTAAATAGTACATCACTTACACATTGATATTTGACATTAACATGCATTATTAATACTGCAAACCATTTACGGCTCATCAAAACAACTTTTCAATAAGTCAACTGACCTAGACCCCATGAAGTATTTATACGGCATTTAAAAACAGCACTTAGTAACTAGTGATTATTCTGTAACTTCACCTGATGCTGTTTGGCCTATTGATTTATCAGAACATGAAATATAGACTTAGAACAAACATGCACAGCATGAAGGATTTATGTTCAATTCTCAGACAAGAAGGAAAAGGTGTTTTTCTAATGAGTATCCAAAGTTGTTTTTATTACAAACCAAAAACTAGAATGTATGAATATGAAAGTATATAATAGGAAAAATATGAGTAATGAAATGTTGTAGAACTGTTATGAAAGTCTAGATTCATATAGTCCATTCATAGAAACCGTAAAAGATAATTGTATACAAACTTTCCCTTGTGTCATGACATGTCTCCCTAAATACACCTGAATCTGAACACATACAAAACATTATTTTTTTTTTTTACTAATGTTCTTTTCTATCTGTTTTATTTGTGTCTAATACTGTTTTATTGGTGTCTATTATCAAACACATAAGTTACCAACAAATAAGAATGAAGGCAGATTCGTTTATAATTCAAGGAAAATAAACTCAGCCAACAGAAATTTTACAAACTGTTGGTTCGACCCCTGCAACCCCTCCCTAACTGAAAGTATAATCAATTCGCTGTTTTTGGTCTCTGATCACAGATGGTCACAACATTAAAAACTCTAGATGACTGGACAAGCATGAGTTTAGTCTTGCTTTTATTAAAAACTTTGGTGATTGTTTGCCTTTCCTATAAATGAAGTTATATACTTCTGGCTCCATTTTGAATCAGTCCAATCAATATGGGTTTGTTTGTGAGAGGGTTTTCTATGGAAGAGAGAAACAAAACAACAAGAAAACTGTTATTAGTAGTGTTACCTGCCTGCAGCACCCTTCAGGAGCTTCTTCAACTCCTTTGTGCTGCATGTGTGCTGGCCATGGACTGCAACAAATGCTGAGCAGTCCTTGGGTGGAGGTTCATCACTAGCAATCTGACATGAAAATTAAAAATCTCAGAATACAATGCCAGTAAACATTTGAACATCCCTCCTTTTTGTTCCATTTACTGAAAAAAATGGTGTGTAATTCTAAAATTACAGATTGTAGTTCATCTGTTTGTGGACTACAGTACATACTGTGTTGCCCCCCCTTTACTCTGTTCTCTAATGGTCAGGACTCAAATAGAAACATCACAAAGCAGGTATTATATGGTTTGTGCACAAATTACAGAATGTAGTTTATAAAAATCATTGGGAAAATAATGAGGAAAAAACAGAGAAAAAAAATGTGCTATGTCCAATGGTTTGACTGGTACTGTATATATTAACTGGTTTAAAATACAACAAGGCCCTAATGGCAGGAATCAATTAAAAGACAATGCAAAAATACACAATTGTGTAAAATATGTGTTTCAAGCTGCACAGCTCCTTCTAACACCTTACTTCACATTACCACCAATTTGATAATGAAACACCTCTAAATCTTACAGATGCACATTAGAAAATTGTCTGGCTGCTAAACCACCTGTGTGTCAGATTGTGTATGTGCTGTGGTGTCTCACCTGTTGAAAGGCGTGAACAGCAGGCGAGTAAGTTCTGAGTGACAGCGTCAGCTTCAGTAAGCTCACCTGAAGATCGGTCAGAAACTGACCAGCTTTTTTGATGATCAGGTTATAGTATGATCTGACAGATTCTGCAGACAAAACACTAACTTTTATTCTACAGTGATGCTTGATGAAGTTAATAAATCCTATTGTTTTTCCTGTATTTTTGCAAAAAGTTGACTTGAAGATACGAAAAGAGTCAAGTCAGACAAACGAGAAATGAGTTAAAAATCAATTATTTATCATGGAAAAGTATCAAAAATCAAAAGTATGTTGGCTATTAGTGATGTCAGATTGTTTTAAGTCACATCTTTTTTTAATACCTGATTATCTTAATAATTAAATAAGTGGCTTGTTTTATTTAAAGGGCTCTACCAAACTTTAAACTTTACAACACATGTATGTGGAAATGGAGCATGGCAAAAACAAAGCAGATTTTTGAGAAAACAAAAAGTTGTTGATGCTCATCAGGTTGGGAAATGTTACAAACCCATCTCTAAAGAGTTACAGCCAGACAAATTGTCTAAAAAAATGGAGGATTTCGAAGACCATTATTACCCTCTTCAGGAGTGATCAATCAACATAAAATCACAGAGACAGCAAATAACTGAAGGTCAGTGAGGTCACAAAGGCACAAGTAACTAAAGGCCTTTTTTTAACATTGGCTATTTTGGTTGCTCACGAGTTTATCATCAGGAAAACACTGAACAACAATGTTCAATAGAGTTGCAAGAAAAAGGCACTACTCTCCATGACCAATATTGCTGCCATTAACAATCCAGAAGGTTATTGAAATAACGTTTTGCAGATTTATTATAGCGTTCTGGTTTAAATAAAAAAAAACATTATGTTTAAAGAAACATATCCGTCCTAATAAATTAATGACCAAGCTGTATAGTTTTGTCATATTTGATTTGGTTCTCCATATCTACTTTTAGGACTTCTAATGAAAATCTGATCAAATTCAAATTAAACAAAAAGGACTATGAAACTGATCATGGAAGTCATGAGGAGCGGTATAACAGCTGTATATTCAACTGAGTGGGTGTAGATCAATGTATCTGCTTTTACATGAACATGTCTTAATTTTCACTGTCAGTTAAAACTATTCTTTCAGTACACGCTGCAGTAAGGTATTACCGCATGAGCAGAAGCAAACACTTGAGAATGTGAATGGAGTACAATGTACAGAAAACAAAATAACTTTTTAGGGCTCACCTCCTTGTTTGTATACAGTTAACTCCTTCACTGTATCAACAAACTGCCAAAATCTGTCATTTGCATCTTCACTTATGAACTCACTAAGGATGTGGAGAAAAAAAAAAAGAAAACAGCATGCTTGTGTAAAGCAGTAGGGCATGTGTAGAAAACAAAATCTTAAAGTAAATGATTTGGTCTGCTGAGCAGGCACATATCCAGCCGCTTATACACAGTGCTCAGATGTTATACTTATTCCATCAGCTGATGATTTTTGTGCATGAATACACAAACTACAGCTTGCTACGCACTAGGTGTGTAAAATAAAAAAAATGCAGTCTCTGCATTTAACTTTTAAAATGGCAGATACAAACTTAATATAAATCATCTATACAGTTGCAGTACAAGCACTGCATTCATGGAATACTTACATATCTTATTGTAATCTCGAAGTAAAAAACAAATACATTTAGTCTTTGAAGAAAACATAATGCATATGAATTCAATACATAAAGATTAAGAGTTAACAATCCTTGTTTGCAAAGACATTTTTATGCATGTTCTTTTTATCATAATCTTTCTATTATAATCAGCTTATTGTTCCTCTGTTTTAACTAATTTTGCTGTTACAAGTCAATGTCTGAATTTGTTTAAATGTAATAAACAGAATTATGATGTAGAACACTAAAAATTAGGCGGGCACAGTGGCTTAGTCGTTAGCACGTTCGCCTCTCAGGGCTGGGGATTCCCGGTTCGAATCCCAATCTGGGTGGAGATTTCATGATCTCCCCGTGTCTGCGTGGGTTTCCTCCGGGTACTCCGTTTTCTTCCCACATCCCAAAAACATTGATGCAAGGTAAATTGAGTGCTCTAAATTGCCCTGTATAGTGTGTGTATGAGTGTGTGGCTGTGTGTATGTGAGTGTGTGCCCAGCGATGGATTGGCGCCCTGTCCTGGGTGTATCTGCAGATGGGCATGGGGAACCCTTTTATTGCATTTTAAGAATACCAAAAACTTTTTTGAACTTTGAAAAGTGCATTACAGAAGTAAGTTTCATTTATTTGATATGACCAAATGTTTTGCTACAACTTGTATGTGTAAACAAAACCATTAGAATGAGCTGATTCCAAAACACAAAGCACATCAACAGCTGCAACTTACCTTGTCTCTAATAAAAGTGGAGTCACAGGCCACTTGGCTTTCAGTCTGGCTGTGATTCCCTTGGATGACGAGTGTGCAGGCCGAAAGTGCAAAAAAAGGAGCATATAGCAGAGGACCCTCATCATCTGTGAAGTCCAAATTTAAAAAAAAAAAAAAAAAACTCACATTTTCAAGAGACTTTTACTGACAGAGCCCAGCAACAAAATTGTTTTCATAAAAAAAATATATATATATACATTTTCTAAACGTATCTGTGGTAATATAACCTTTATCTAATATTCACTAGCAGACCACCATCAGCAACAAGTCATAATTTGTTATTCTATTACACTGATGCAAGCGGTGTTATAGCAGTTTTGATAACTGCCCATTATATCAGGCAATTTTAAATATTTGTTCACACTGAAGGCTTATTAAATTCAGTAGCTCACTCAGTTTATTATCACATGCAGACAAACAGCTATTTCCATTTACTTAGGCCACATCTTAGCTGTCTCTCTATTAACTTCCAGACACATCGGATTTAAGCAAACGACTACACTACACAAGTTCCTTACCTTTGATTGAACAGTTAAATATAACAAACAGTTTCTGTTTATATAGATCTAGTAATAAGAAATAAATTTTTTGCATATGTCTGTGCGTGGTGGTTCTTGAAAAACTGACTTAAACTGCAGTGTACTCTTTATGAATATCATTCATATTTTGATTTCTTACCCCATCCCTATTGCTTGTAAAAAAAAAAATTGACCACATCTTTTCTTTCCATTGACTCTCCATTAATGTGCTTGGAGACAGAGCTCTGTGAACAGCAAGCCCCTTTAGCAATGACCATCTGTGCAAGCCATCAATGGTCATCTTTAAGAAAACTGTCAAGTCAGCAGTCTTCCCCATGAATGTGTAGCCTGCAGAATTAGACTGAAAGATTGTTTAAAGGCCTTTGCAGGTGTTTTGAGTTAATTAGCTGATTATAGTGTGGCACTAAGTGTCTTAAATCTCAAACCTTTTTGCAACATTCTAATATCATGACCACAATACATGAATGACACTTTACCATCAATAAAATGTATTTCAAAACTAACCGTTGCTTAACCTTTCTTTAAAAAAGACAAATTATCAAAGTAGTTAGATGAAAGACCCACTCTTTCAATCTGTCTCTACAAAAATATACAAAAGGTAACTCCTACTGTATAGTTTTTTTTATATAAATTCCCTAAACAATACATACAATAACAATTCATTTAATAACTATAATATTATAAATAAATGAAAAAAAATACATTTAAAACATGAAGTTAAAGTAAATAAAAGGGAGTGGTAGCTCAGTGGTTAGGGTGTTGGACAATCAATCAGAAGGTTGGGGGTTCAAATCCAAAGTCCACTGAAGTTACCAACTGACCCTTAACCCTCATTGCTCATTGCTGTATCAACCCTGTGTTCTGATCCCAACCAAGTTGGGAAACCTGTAAGTCGCTTTGAATAAAAGCGTCTGCTAAATAACTAAATGTAAATGTATATATAAGAAATATATAAAAGCAATAAGGCACTCGAGTTTGAAAACCTCTTTTCTGTGTTTTTTCACAATAATGCACGCCCTCTTGTACTGCACTGCAAAGAATCTATGTAAAAACAGAAATAAACACTAATCAATGTTCATAATTCAAGTACAATCACCAGCCAATTTAGTGAGATAATTTATCCTGTTAACATTTCTTAGAATTCTTAAATAAATCATTTACAGTTTGTTTTTATCTGAGCCATATCTTTAACTTACTCACACAGACTCATGTTTAATTAATTTGTTCACAGTAATGCAAATTAAGAAAAGTTTTTCCCTCTTTCTCTTGGCTGTATTTACTCCACACAGAATTAGTTGATATTGCCCGCATCATGCACCTAAAACCCCCCAATTGGCACCAGTGAGGCTGAGATGATGAATCTGTGAAATAATATATTTAATAATTAAGGAAATTTTGTTATTCAGATTGATATTAAACTGTCATTTAAATAATGCAGTGTTTTAATTACCTTTTTTAATTTAGCTTATGTAAATACAAAATCATTGTGTGGAAATAAATAATACATTTACTCTATCTGTAAGTATTAAGAGAGTTAGAAGTAATGCAGTGCTGTAGAAAAAGTATTTGCCACTTGATTTCTGTTGGTTTTTCTTAAATTTTTAAATGTTAACTAATTTTAATACCAAACAAAATATAATATATATTTTTAATAATTATTTATTGATTACTGATTTTTCTTTAGATTCATTTAAATGTACTTAGTTAAATGCAGCCTACAAAAGTGGTGAAACTAGCCGGTCTGAGATCTTATCCACCGTCTTTTGTCAGTGTTTTGTTTTTTAAAGCTTACATGTAGGTTTTTTTATCAATATATAAATAGATGTTTTTTATCAATAAGCTCCAGCTATTGACACTGGATTTTATATATAGGTAATTTGCATTAATTTTTTTGTTGGCCTGATGCTTTTATTTTTTAGAGTGTACAATGCAGCCATTCCGACATTTTACACAAAATGAAGTTTCCACACACGGCACCATGAAAGACTTATGGGTATCGTTTTTGGGTAAAGTTTATGATCTAACACCTCTGGTTGAAAAATACAAAGGTAAGAAGAGTGTTACAGGGATACAGTTTGAGTTTGGTTTTCTAGAATGAAGCAAATTATCAGTAATTACCAGTAATTTTAACACAGGACTGTCTACAATCGGCTTAATGTGGCTTAATGTATTAAGAGTTACCTAGAAAGACTAAACTTCACTAATTTATTACTCTTCATTAGTACAGTCTACTACTGTGATCATGAACATGTACTCCAAAAGCAATGTAATAATTTTCACCGCAAGCACTTTTCCCCCCCATTCAAACCAATTGTAAGGAATTGGTTCATAATTACAGTAGTAGAGATTACTAATGAATAGTAATAAATAAGGAAAATGTTGTCCCTCTGAATTACTGTTTTAATACATTAAGCCACGTTAAGCTGATTTTATGTGTAAAGTTTTAGACTGTTCCTTGTTAATGGATGGTCTCTTAACATTTACGCATTAGGTTGAGTATGTAAACTGAAGTGTACACATCTGAGCAACTATACAATTTCGTTTTCATTTGCAAGAGAAATAAGTTTTTAAAAACACCATGTGATGCAAATAGTTTTAAACATTTTCAGCCTTCATCAGTTTGTAAAGTAATTCATAAATGGCAACTAATGGGAGTGATCTGAAAGAAAAAGCTACTGTAAAAAGCTACAGTTTTATCATATTGTTGTCACGAATTTAAGGAGAATTTAGTATCATTTTCATTGCATGTTGTACATGGGACAAAGATGAAATTGTGGCTCACAGACCCAGTTTTACCCTATTCTTTTAAAAGAAAACTAAGATTTAAAAAGTAGAAATAAGATATAAATATAGAATATACAATGTAGAATAATATAGATATATAGGTATACAACTATAATATAGTTGCTGTTGTGCCCACAAATATAAATTTCAGAAAAGTATTATTAGATTATGTTACCCCGTTAAAAAAAAAAAAAAGAAAAAGCCTCAAGCAGGCACATTTTAGTGACAGTCCTGTGGACAGGTGTAAATTAAATGTCATATTTTGCCAGTAATGAGCAAACAGAAAAGGCCAGATGCTCACTGAAATTTGGAGAAACACGTTGGACAAGTCACAAGCTCATCGCAGGTCAGAAAGGCACATACACCTAAGACAGATCTTTTCGCTAGACACACTCATCCACACACACAGACTGGGGGCAATTCAGAGCAGCCAATTCACCTTGAATCCATGTTTTTGGACTGTGGGAAAAAAAACAGAGAACCAGGAGAAAACCCACGCGAACAGGGAGAGAACATGGAAACTACATCCACATTGGGATTCGAACTGGTGTCACACTATAAAGTGGCAATTTATAGCAGCCAATACACTTTTGAATCCATGGTTTTGGACTGTATAAAAGAACATTACATCTTACCAGTTTTTGCTGAAATGAGATGTTGGGTGGCACGGTGGCTTGGTGGTTAGCATGTTCGCCTTTCAGTGCTGGGGATTTCCGGTTCGGATCCCAATCTGGGTTTCCATGTTCTTCCCGTGTCTGGGAGGGTTTCCTGCGGGTTCTCTTGAGTTCCTCCCACAGTCCAAAAATATGGATAGGATAAGGTAAATTGGCTGCTCTAAATTGCCCCATATTGTCTGTGTGTGTGTGTGTGTGTGTGTGTGTAAGTAAGTGCGTGCCCAGCGATGAATTGGCTCCTTGTATATTTGCCCAGTGCCCGAGACACTTCTGGATGGGCATGGGAACCCCCTTCAACGATCATAGGGGATTAAGTAAGGAATAAAGATAATATATGAATAAATGAATGATGAGATTTAATCATTTTAATAAGAGACTTGTTTTCTCTGATAATGTTATGTTGAGCATCTTGAAACATGCATAAACTTACATTTTATATGATTATTTTTAGACAGTATTAATTCTAATGGTCTGATGTGGTGTTGACATGTCTGAATCTGTTTGTCACTCACTCTGCTTTTCTTGCAGGTGATGTACTTATAAGGCCTATTGTTGAATGTGCTGGAAAGGATATCAGTCATTGGTTTGATCCGAAAACAAAAGATGTGAGCCCCAGGAAACCTTACTCTCTTATTTCCAACCACCCCCCCTTCCTTATTTTTTTATATAAAAAAAGCATAATTACATTCATTTTGTTTGTTGAAACTAAATTCTGATAACATCCAAAAAAATAATGTATTCAGTAAAAGTCTGTGTCTGAAAATCAGTGAAAAAATACTTTACATCATAAGTGAGGTTTACAGAAAATGTGTTTGTTAAACTTTTAATACTTTTGTGTTTGGTAATGACATAAGATAAGTAGACAATGAGTTAAGCTTTTAAAACTGTGCATTGTTTTTAATATTACAAAATGAAACTGTTTGCTTTGTATATAAATTAAAGCTGAATTGGTTAAATACACTTTATTTGATTTTTTCTAGATTTATACTTATATTGACCCGTTAACTGGCTGTTTAAAGTACCATACCCCCAGAGGGCGCTTTGTGCATGTGCCCCCCTCGTGCCCACGGAGTGACTGGGTAAATGATTTTGGGAAACCATGGTGGAAAGACCCACGTTATGAGGTTGGGTTTTTGTCTGCCAAGAGCCGCTGGATCCGGATCATCAACACACTCGCATCCCAGGAACAAAGCCTGGAGGTAAAACTTAATTTCCACAAAAAAATGATCATGCTTCTTTTTGACATGCAGAATGTTTTTCAGTTTTGTGATTGCACTTCTTTTATATTATTCTACTCTGGCATTAATTTATGAAACATGAACCAAGCAAGAACACTTCAATAATGTATAAACGTGATTGCTGTGCAACATGTATTATCTTGCACTGTGCATTTGCATGCTGAAGAGGGCAGGACTGATCTAATTCTAAATGATTCCATCTTACCCCTCCTTAACCCGTAGCTCATCTTACCCTCCCCTCTTTTTTTTAGCATCTAATCTTTTACCTCAGTACAAAGGAAATTGTTATTGGTATCTTGTAACAAGTGGTCCAAAACCGGTCCTAATCTTTTAAACCTGTAGTCACCTGCCACTGACCTGTGTGTGTGTGTGTGTGCGCGTGTGTGGTGGGAGGGCAATTTCTGTTCTGCCTGATCTATAGCTGCAGAAAGACAGCTGTTTTACTCCCCATGTAAACCACCCCCTTCCAGTCCTCCTCCTCTAGCTGTTTTTGGCAAATACACCGTTATCGTTTGATTGAACCGACACACATTCCTCTTTGTTTGTCCCAGAAAGCTAGTTTCATTTCAGTTTAATTAGCCTTTGTGGTGAAATTTCAAAGCTCTAACTAACTTAAATGAGTTTCATATCACAACATAACAGGAATCTGACACCATAATTATTTGATTAATAATTTGCTGACCCACATTTCTCCTTAGGTATGTGCAGAGGACACTTTAAACAGGATATTAGAACGTTACTTGCCCTACAACTTCCATGCAGCCAGCTACACCTGGAAGCACAGCGGTACGATTCTGGACATGAATAAGACCCTTAGCGAAAATGGAATTCCCGATGAGGATGAAGAATTTGACCTCTGTCTTTTGGATCGTGACCTGTTTATGCCCTCCATATTACTGTACTACAATGATGACCTAACTGAACTTTGACATACAACTGAAGCTATGGTTATTAGAGCCTATATTAAGATTTATTTTGTAATTCACGTCTGAAAAAGTGGTTAAATAAAATTAAAATGACCAAAACAGCATCTTTGCGCTACACTGTTGCTTTGTTTTTTACACAGTCCTGCAAGCATTTCACCATATTTGTTATGCCATATGGTATAGTCCTTGGAGAGTTTTGCACCTTTTTTTTTAATCATTTCACAGTCTGACTTCCTCTTCATCCCCCCCCCCCAAAAAAATATCTGAGACCAGACTGATTCATTAAGTAGAGTAGGGAAATGCATCAATGTACAAAAGTTAATGTGTGATGCATATTGATGGACAAGTATCTTCTCCACTATGTATTGGTATTGGTTAACATGTCTGCCTCTTACTGCAGGTGAAACAGGTTCGAATGCCGATATGGGTACAGTTTCCATGTTCGCCCCGTGGCCCCATGGGTTCCTACTCTATGAGAAGATTACGCAGTCAAGATGATGTGAGTTTTCTTCTTTTGGTTATACCAGTGTTTCAAAAACAATTCACCAACACACCAATAAACACTGGTGACTGCAAATGTAACATGGGGCATGAAGCATGTTCGCCTCTCAGCGCTGTGGATTCCCGGTTGGAATCCCGATCTGGGTGGAGTTTCCATGTTCTCCCCGTGTCCGCATGGGTTTCCTCTGGGTTTTCTCTCCCAGTTTAAAACCATGGATTCAAGGTAAATTAAATGCTCTAAATTGCCCCATAAGTTGGCTGTGTGATTGTGCCCAGCAATAGGTTGGCACCCTCTCCTGGGTGTAGCTGCCCAGTGTCTAAGACTTTCTCCCTGGAAGGGCATGGGGATGATGAATAAAAAGATGAATGAATGAATGAATGTGGAACTAATCTTTT
>JAOUQT010343735.1:0-12733 GCA_025769995.1 Xyliphius kryptos | reverse complement strand
TGAACGCAGAGCACGGACAAAAGGCTCCGTCCGTATCCGTTTCCGTATTTAACGTTGAGCATAAATGAGCCTTAAATCATGTTAAAAGTATTACAGAAGGAGAAAGTGTTTTGTAAATAGATGCTTTTTATTTACTGTGTTGTGTGTGTGTGCGCGTGTAGGATGGCAGAGTGGTTAAAGAAGCAGGCAGATCGAGAAGCCGAAAAGGAACAGCGGCGTTTGGAAAGGATTCAGAGGAAGTTGGCTGAACCCAAGCACTACTTCACTGATAAAGAATATGAACAGCAATGTCAGGACCTTTCTGAGAGACTTGAGGATTCCGTCCTGAAAGGTAGAGCTACTAACCATACTTCTACATTTATTTCAGTTATATTCAAATACTGACTTAAGGAACAGGCCTGGCAACCTGATGGTCGCTGGTTCGATTCCCAATCTCACCAAGTACTATGGCTGAAGTGCCCTTGAGCAAAGCACCTAACCCCAATTGCTCTCAAGGCACTGTATACAAGGCTGCTCACGGCTCCGGGCACGTGTGCTCACTTGACCAGTGTGTGTGTATATGTATGTGTTTCACAGCACGGATGGGTTAAATGTGGAGGACAAATTCCTCAGTAGGTAAATAAGTACAGTAGGAAAAAATAAATCACTTTATCAAGTAAATTGACCAAACTCACAATGGCAAAATAGAAAGCTTTTAATATTTCAAAATAACATAAACAAAAATGCTTTCCTGAGACTATTTAGTGCTGATGTAAAAAATAGAAAAAGAGTGAAACGGAAACTTTGTTCTCTCATATTTCCAGATCAAATCATTCAGACATGTGATTGGAAACTTAAACTGACAAATTCACATATCATCAGGTTTTTGTTATTGTTGGTTATGTACGATTATTTGTATAATATCGAATGTTGAAATATTTACAGTTAAAACTTAATACATTAGGCTTGAAATCGTTCCTCATTATCAAATGCTTAAGCCTTTACTAGGGGTGCAGGGGGTGAGGGTGTGTATGTGCCCATCCAGAGGAAAATGTTTTGCACCCAGGACTGAGTACCAATCCATCGCTGTTCATGCACACACTCACTCAAAAACACACACTAAAGAGGCAATTTGGAGGAAACGACACACCTTTAATCCATGTTTTTGGACTGTGGAATGAAATCCCTCGTGGACACGATGAGAACATGCACCTAGAGGCGAACATGCACACCACTTTGAACCCATGTTGGGTTTAAATTATATAAAAAAATCTAAATATGGAGCCCTGGCCAGCAGCATACTGTTCACTGTAGTCACTGTGGTGTTTGCTGGTTGTAGGAATGCAGGCGTCCTCCAGTATCTTGGTGCGGGCAGACGAGGGGCCTGGACATAAACGCTCAGCTGATAAAAATGAAAATGTTTCGTCTAAGAGACAATGTTTCTGGTGAGTAAAGCAGGAATTGTTTTTTTTTCTTACAGTTTTAAGTGCCTTCTGTACAATCTGCATTCATAGAAAGTGAAAGATTTATAGCATGTTACAGACTTGTATGGCATGGCTGTCAAAGCTGCAATATTAAAATCCTTTTTTTTTCAAAATCTTCTGCCACCAAATTTAAAGCTTCCCCATCATTGCAAACTTTTATCACCTGTACTTTTGTCTAAACAGGTTTCAATCTGATTATGTTAACTATTTATATCATGTCTTTAGTGTATACATTTTTTTAATAAATGTCCATATTATGTAAGTCAGCTGACTTAAATCAAGTATTCAGCAAATGGTTGGAGTAACTTATTATGGATTGGCCTTTTCCTTTAATTTTCTAGTCTTGTTAGGAAAGAAAAATCCAGATTCATTTTCTGTAAGTGATTATTCTATTCTCCTTAGGACTGGTCTTGGCGATCTGGAGGACATGGACAGTTCAGATGAAGACAGTAATGAAGCAGAACCTGGGCCTTCCTCCTCCTTTGTCTCCTCCGTTTCATTTCCTTCCTGTAGCTCAACTCCAGCTACGGTCCCCGCAGTAACTGGTGAGGATGATGAAGCAGAATGTGAGAAACCGTCCTGTAGTAGTAGTAGTAGTGGGAGTTCTCTTTCCTGTTCACCACAACGTCAGCAGAATGCAGATGAGCAACAAAAAGTGGAGGACAACAGAAAGTCAGATGCAGAGGCTAGTAAAGACACAGATGATGGAGAAGAGGATGAGAAAAAGTCTACTAATAAAGAGAACAATGCGCATAACAGTGGGGATGAACATGATGCAAAGGAAAAGGAGACAAACATCAGCACCGACGCACAGCAAGCTACACACGAGGTAAGTTATATCGTTCCAAGCCAGAACATCCAATGCACACAACTAGTTGTGTGATACTAACATTGGCAAAAACACTACAACTGAAGTTGCATTCAAGTTTTACAAAATGTCTGCAAAATTTGTGCCACAGATACATCTGTTACAACCTTAAAAACCGTGTGCATTAGGAATGAGCTAAAATATACAAAACTGAATTAATGAATGATTGATTAATTTAACTAAAAATGTTCAGAAATTACTTTACTGATACAAACGAACAGTTTTGCTGCTGTTGAGCATAATTATTAATCCATTATAATGGGGCAGTTGTAGGCTTGTGACCTGAAGGTGCTCAGTTTGATTCCTGGTGCCACTAAGTACTATGGCTAAAATTTAGGGCAGCCACTAACCTCTATTATTTTCATCGATTCCATTATCAACTATTTTATTGCTTCATCGACTAGTCTAAGCGATTCATTTTTTTTTTTCAAAAGGAAAGAACTGATAATCTCATGTAAGTTAATTTTATTTTGCCAACAAACTGCAAAACTTTACTCTTCAGCATAATAAACAAAAAAATCGGGCTTATTCAGGCATGAAACTTGCAAAGAAATCCACACTTCTATTAAATTATTTCTTATCTCATTATCTTCCGCTTATTCCTCTACTAGGGTCGCGGTGGGGTTCCCAATGGCCATCCAGGGGCGAACATCTCGGACGCTGGGCAGGTACACTCAGGACAGTGTGCCAATCAATCGCTGGGCACACACTCAATCACTCACTCTACAAGGGGCAATTTAGAGCAGTCAGTTTATCTTGAATCTGTGTTTTGAGATTTGAACCAGGAATCCCCAGCGCTGAGAGGCGAATGTGCTAACCACTAAGCCACTGTGCCGCCCTTATTAAATCTTTTGTCATATTCAAATTAGTGAGGCCTCTTTTGCAATGCTAATCTACTTTATTAAAACTCATTGTGTACACAATAAATTTTGCTTAAAATAATAATCAAAATAATATAAAAATAAAACAGCTAGGAGATTTGTCATTTCCAACATGCACCTGAGACAGAGTAAGCCAGGATCTTATCTAAACATTAACTCAAATAGCTACATTTAATGAAAATTCTATGGTAGGAGTCTGTCTCTTTCAATGAGACAACACAAATAATCTTACGGTGGTTTTAAAGAATTCCCTCATGATTCTGTTTTAGATATATATGAATCAAGCTGGTGCTGCCATATAGCCTTAAAGTTTTGAAGAGTGTACAAATAATCTTTTTGTCTTCAGCCAATTTAAAGTATCTCAATACTTTGGATGTTTGGTCTTTGTAAAAAAAAAAAATCTTTGGCACTGCTGCAGCGGGCATTCTTTTTAAGTGGTGCTGTTAAGAAAAGGTTGTTTTTTTTTTTTTTTTAACGGACGCATTTTACAAATCAAAATGGAACATAAATAACTATTAAAAATAAAAACAAAACCAATGCTTCCACTTAAATTATTGTCATTGATGTCATCGACTACGTCAACGAATCGCTACAAATTTCTCCGTTTGTAAGCGCTGTAGGTAATTTAGTGATAGTGATCGATTTCATCGCACAGTGCAGGATTTATGTAACACATTTTTGGTTTGTGTGTGTTGTGTTGGTTGGTCAGGTTGCAGAGTTGGACTTGCATGCAGTGAGCAGTGTGGAGGAGTTGGAAGTCTTGGGTTTGGAGCGGCTGAAGCAGGAGTTGGTGAAGAGAGGCTTGAAGTGTGGTGGAACACTGCAGGAACGTGCTACCCGCCTTTATTCAATCAAGGGATTAAATCCTAACCAGATTGACCCTGCGTTGTTGGCTAAACCTGGAAAAAGCAAGAAAAAATAACTGACACATTCATAAATCCATAGATACATATTAATTGAATTATACAAAAATGTATCCTCTTTTGTTTGTGCCTTTGTACCCGCGATTTTTATAAATCAGAAGCATTTTTTCTATGATGTCAGATGTTTATGTGGATTTAGATAAATTTTGTTTTCCTTTAATAAAGTCATTTCAGTTTGTGAGCTGCTGAAATACATTTGCAATACCTTATTCAGCGTGTATTAATTTGCTAAAGTCTTAAGGTTAAAACATGCGTTTAAATGGTAAGGAAGTGTGTAATTTTTCTTTTTGCACTGATGACCACGGTGTTTACTGCAGCAATGCTGCTGTAGTTTCACTTTAAAAAAACGGGTAGTTCCGGTCTTTAAATCTGATTGCCGTGAAATTATTCACAATAACTCACACCTCTGATCACTTCGCATTTGCATAAATTCTGTATAATGTTTTATAAACTTGCTTTTGTAATTTGGCCACTAGATGGCAGTATTTGGTTGTTAAAAAAAAGACATTTTACTTGTGTCAGGATTTATTAAAAAAACTGACTGGTTTGTTTCACGGAAAGAGAGTTTATTAGTGATTTCGCTTTCAGTAAACACATTTATTTATTTAAATATATTGTGTTAGTAACCGTTTTAAAAAAAAGCAATAAAACACTCGAGGTTGTGCATTATTGGGAATAAGACACAGGAAGAGGTGTATTTTACTCCACTTGCATGTCATGCCTAATAACACCTCTTTCCTGTGGATTATTCACAATAATATACTCTCGCCCGTGCCTTACTGCTTTATTAAACACCCCATTGACACTGCTGGAATGGGAATAGTGCACCAACCGAATAATATCTGCTCTGTGTTACAGTTGGAGTGCTAAGGTGACTAACACCCTATGTGTACACACAGTGCCCCCCATAATTGTTACTCCTGGTTAAGAACTGTTCTTTGGCTTAAAATAAAAGGCAACAATGCATATTATAAAAAAGAGAACAGTCTAAGCTTTAATTTAAGTGCCTTTATTTGGTGGGATAAATATCTCACTTAAGGAACTAAATCTTTTGCTTGAAATCATGTGTGCCACAATTATTGACATCCCTGGTGTTAGTACTTTGTACAACCTCCTAGACAGCACTTAATATTCTCCTATAACTCCTTACAAGATGGAAGAATACCGAAAGGGGGATCATTTCTCTTTGCACAACCTCCCCAAATTGTCCAGAGTTCTGGGATTTCTCCTATGCTCTCTCTTCTTCAGCTCACCCCACAGGTTTTCTATTGGGTTGAGGTCTGGGGACTAAGACGGATATGACGGGAGCTTGATTTTGTTCCTTGCGAACCTTTTTGCGTAGATTTTGCCACGTTTAGGGTCTTTATCTTGAAAGACCCAGTGACGACCCATCTTAAGCTTTCAAGCAAAGGCCACTAGATTCTGATTCAAAATTTCCTGATATTTCAGAGTTCATGATCCCTTATGACGTTTCCAGGTCCTTTGGAGGAGAAATTATTTTGAAAAGTATGAACTGTCTTACCATCTTTCTCACTGTGCGTGGTGACATACACTATAGTGTCCTCTTCCAGGCTTGTTTATCATAGTTCAAGATGTCTTGAACTTTTTGATGATTGCTCTGACTGTAGATAAGGACATCTGCAGGTGAGGGACTGTTTTCTTGTAGCCATTGCCTGATTTATGAAGGTCAACCCCACATCTACCTAGTGTGTTCTCTTACCTTTCCCATGTGTAAAAGTGGGTAAGAGCAATAGGTCTCCGTGTAACCCATATTTATACCCCAGGGAAACGGAAAGTGATAAATTACTAATTAAAGGTTACTTTGATCCACTGTATAAACTATAGTAGAAATGCCATAAGTGGTTCAAGAAATTGTTATGGGTCCCAAAAATTTGTAGAGCAGCTCATTTTATAGAAAATATATATTTTATAGGCAGGATTTTCGTTTTATTTTTTTCCACTGTAGTTGAAGGTTGCTCCCCCCCCCCCCAAATAATAATAATACACTTCAAAGTGAGATTATGCTTATGCAATAAATAATTACTTAAAGTCTTATAAGACATTTTAAGTAGGGGTGCCAATAATTATGAAGGGCGCTGTACGTAGGCACAAGTCCACAAATAGACAACCGTCTGTAACTGTAGAACTACAGTGGAGCAAAAAGGAGGTGTGTCCATACTTTTGACTGGTACTGTACATCTGTATGCAGGTCTGCTCGAAACATCGAGACTGTTGTGGAACGAGGCTTACAGACAAAAACTGACGAACATGTGGGCCTCTAAAAGTTTTCAATAAAACCAGAAAAAATCGCCAGTTTTGTCGCTAAAGGGTTTGAAATATCACTAAATATAGCGACGAGGTCGCCAATTGAAGTATTGCCAATGGACTCCGCTCCAGCAGGGGGCAGATCAGTTCGATGTATCCTCTAGACATGGCACGAAAGACACGATGGCTTCCTATGTGTGCTATATGCATTCATAATAGTCTGCAGCCAGCTTTAGCCCACTGTTTTAAGCATAAATTGTGTTGATTCAGATGTAACCGTAACCTTAAATTGATGCTAAAATAGTTGCAAAATTGACGATTTGCGTAGTTCCACATGTGAACTGTTTTTATTTAGTTGCCTAAATTAAAAGGTTTAATCTGTAATTGTGTGTCACTATACGGATATGATTAGCTTAGCCTAGCGGCTAAGATAACGTGGGAACTAATGGCATTCCCGGAGCCAAGACCCCAACCTGTCCGCCTCCCGCAGCACCTCCTCCGGACTGTGGAGTGTCAGCAAGCCGCTGTCAGAGCCGTGCGCTTTAATGGTAATACATTCTATAATCACGTAACGTTACACTGTTAAATTATTTAATGTATTCTAATTTGTTATTCTTTAACACATACTGATCATCTGAAACGTGTAAGTATGAACTATAAATGAATAATTAGTCTAATTGGAGAAAGTCTCAGTTTTTTCAGTATGAATTAGAAACCTGTTTTTGTGTGTATAGTTGATCAATTTCGAACAAATAGTTGTGCATGTTAAAAGTAAAGAAATAAAGATGGATTATTTTGGCAGCTGATGGAAATTACTTGTTGACATGCGGAAGTGATAAAAGTCTGAAGTTGTGGAGTTTGAGCAGAGGAAACCTGTTGAAAACCTACAGTGGCCATGGTTACGAGGTTCTGGATGTGGATGGGTAAGAGATTTGTGATTCAGATAAATGATGTGATGTGACGCCAATAAAAGAAATAGTTTTTTCTAATACACTTTTTGTCTTTTTGCAGATCTTATGATAATAGCCAGCTGTGTTCCTGTAGTGCGGACAAAACGGTCATCCTGTGGGATGTTGCAAGTGGACAAGTCACGCGCAAACTTCGTGGTCATGCAGGGGTCAGTATCACCGTGCGTCTACAGGCAGCCATTGTACACCAACCATGGTGTTAATCACACCCAGTGTCATGGATCCTGTGTATGTATATGTAGTAAGTAAGATTTGAATGAGTAAGATTTGAATGAGTGTGTACTTCACACTTTACTGATCGTGTGCAATATTCACATGCTTTTTGTTAACTAATTATTCATTCTTAGTAATGTGTTGAATGCTTATTAGACATTCATTTCATGTGTATTGTCTCTGTGCTCTGTAGAAAGTGAACTGTGTGAGTTTTAATGAAGAGGCTACAGTAATGCTGTCAGGTGACTTTCTGTCTTCACTATTCACCTGTGCACAATTATCCCATTCACTATCACCTGTTCAACCCATAACCCCCCTCTCTCTCACACACAGGTTCTATTGACGGTACTGTACGCTGTTGGGATACACGCTCTCGCAGGATGGAGCCTATTCAGATTCTGGATGAGGCACGAGATGGCATCAGCAGCCTGAAGGTGTCACAGCATGAACTGCTAACTGGGTCAGAAACAAATGTCAAAATATAGTATTTACTGTAGTTCATTTTGTGACTGTTACTATCCCATTTATATACAAGTGTTGTACATAAAATTTGAATATCCTAAAAAGTTGCTTTATTTCAGTAATTCCATTCAAATTGTAAAACTTGTATATTATTTTCATTCATTACACATAAACTAATATATTTTAAATGTTAATTGCTTTTTATTTTGATGATTATAACTAACAACTATAAAAATCCCAAATTTAGTATCTCAGAAAATAAGAATATTGTGAAAAGGTTAAATATTGAAGACACCTTGTACCACACTCTAATTAGCTATTTAACTCAAAACATATGCAAAGGTCTTTAGGTGCTCTCTGAGTCTAGTATTGTAGGCCTCACAATTTTGGGAAAGACTGCTGTCTTGGCAGTTTTCCAAAAGAAGACCATTGACACCTTGCACAAAGAGGACAAAACACAAAAGGCCATTAATAAAGAGGCTGGCTGTTCACAGACTGCAGCTGGAGTCAGTGCTTCAAGGACCACCACACACAGATGTATGCATGGGTTTCAGCTGTCATTTTCCTTGTGTCAAGCCACTCTTAAACAAGAGACAACATCAGAAGTGTCTCGTTTGGGCTAAAGGTAAAATGGACTGGGCTGCTACTGAGCGGTCCAAAGTTATGTTCACAGATGAAAGTACATTTTGTTTTTCTTTGGAAATCAAAGTCCCAGAGTCTGGAGGAAGAGAGGAGAAGCACAGAATCCACGTTGCTTGAGGTCCAGTGTAAATTTCCAGATTCATTGATGGTTTGGGGTGCCATGTCATCTGCTGGTGTTGGTCCATTGTGTTTTCTGAGGTCAAAGGTCAACGCAGCAATCAAAATACACTGCTCAAAAAAATTAGGAGAACACTACAATAACACATCCTAGATCTCAATGAATAAAATATTTCAGTTGAAAATATTTATTTAGTAGATAGTGGAATGCATTGAGAACAAAATATCATAAAAATTATCAAAATGTGTGTGTGTGTGTGTGTGTGTGTGTGTGTGTGTGTGTGTGTGTGTGGTCTCCACATGCCTGTATGACCTCCCTACAATGCCTGAGCATGATCCTGATAAGTGCCACTCATTTCTACCTGTTGTCTGTTCCATTCGCACAACAGCAAGTGAAACTGATTCACAATCAGTGTTGCTTCCTAACTGGACAGGTTGATTTCACGGAAGTGTGGTTGACTTAGGAGTTACATTGTGTTGTTTAAGTGTTCCCTTTACTTTTTTGTGTACATATACATACATTTTATGATATTCAAATTTTATGAACAGCACCTATGTATGTTTTATAAATACAAGTTTCTGTTTGTATATAACAGTTCTGTGGATGGCAGATTGAGAAGATATGATTTGAGAATGGGGCAGCTACACGTTGACTATGTTGGCAGTAAGTGTTTTCTTTTACAAACCCTTCAGCTAATATTTTAATATGAACGTTGATCTTATGATGTTAAATGTAAAGTTGTGACAGTTCAATGTTGTTTCTGTGGTGTTCATGTAGTGGTTAATCTAACAGTGTTGGTGTTGCTCAGGTCCAATCACATGTGTGTGCTTCAGTCAGGATGGTCAGTGCACACTGAGCTCTAGTCTAGACTCCACCTTACATCTGCTTGATAAAAGCACTGGAGAACTATTAGGAGAGTAAGTAACATGCATTATCATAACTATTATCCGTGATCTTTTGCCTAATTCTATACGAGGGGAAACGCACTATATAGGGGCAATTTAGAGCATCATGCCACCCCTGTTATTTTAATGAATAATAATAATAAAAAAAAAAGTTTTTTTTTTTTTGTACTTTCTGTCTGTTATTAATCTTTCTAGACACATCACACATGCAGGTTTTAGATCGTGTGTGTGTGTGTGTGTGTGTGTGTGTGTGTGCGTGTGCGTAGGTACAAAGGACACCAGAATAAAGAATATAAGCTAGATTGCTGTCTATCTGAAAAAGATACCCATGTACTGAGCTGCTCTGAGGATGGGCATGTTTACTGCTGGGACCTGGTAGAGGTAAATACACATCTATAATACATTGAAATGTGGTTCTTAATCTAATTCACTTCTGATTTGTGGTCACTTGAGTTTGGTGAGTATAGTCAGATCAGTATGTATGTGATTTTATTGAGAATCAACAGCTCATACTCCTGACTCGTTGCAGTAAAAGCTGCCATGTGGCATTTTTTCTCTTTCTTGACCTGATTGTATTCAGGTGACTAACAATGTGCTTTTGCTTTTGAACCAGATGCACTGCATACATTAGCCGTTGGTGCATCCATTAATATGAATTCACACCAAATTTGACATTGTGAAGTTACCTCATGTTGAAATAGATACGAATGCGTTTTCTAGGCTACATTTATTTGACATAAATGTGAAGCATTGAGAAAGACATCAATTGAGCCTTTAAATGTAGATATCTCAACAGACAAAATAATTTACTTAATTTAATTTACTAAATGAAGATTAATTTAAAAATGATTCATGCAACACACTGTTTATAACGATAGATTTAAGATTAACATTTAACCTATTTAAAATCTTTTTTGTCATTTTGTGCTACATGAGTATTTTAGTTGTACTGCTTTTTGAAAAATTGGGTTTGCTTCTTAAATGACAATGTTTTTACTATGATGTAAATTTTTTATTGTCTTTTCATTTCAAAGTAAGTAATTAATATTTGTATTTACAGGGTTCCGTAACACTAAAGCTGCCTGTTGGGAAAGCTGTGGTCCAATCACTGTCTTTCCATCCAACAGAACCCTACCTTCTTACAGCAATGGAGGGGCGTGTACAGATCTGGGGGGCAGAACCTGAGCAGGCAGCTACAGATGATTAGGGTTTTTTTACCATGAATTTCATCATTTTTTAATCTACTTATTGTAAATATGGTTGCGGTGGATACTGAGATTGGTCTTAGTTTGCACTGGGTGGAAGGTTGCCATTTTATTGCAATGCAGACATATGAAGTCATGTATACATTGATGAAAGTCTGTCTTCAGTTCACTTGACTGACAGCATTTAGGCTGCAAGTGGAAAAATTTGATGTGGCAGCAGGTACACTGAATTTTCCCTGGTGCATCTAATACAATAAATGTGTTTGTTCTAAAACGTAAAAATGTATTAATCTGTAGGTCAAGATTTCATATATTTTTTTATATATAACAATCTATATATAACAACAGTTCAATTTTATTGAAAGCACAGCATACAGAGACAATAAATATTCCAATGAAAAATAAATAAATAATTTATGACACATAAATATGTTTTTTGTTTTAAGTTGAGCTGATTCTTTAGTACAGGGACCAGAGCTAATATCAACTTAAAATACTAGAATCTGTGTTCGATCTCTGAGATTAGATCAGAATGAGATCAGTATAAATTCGGGTCCAAATCTGTATTTATAATTAAACACATAATCAAAGTTTTACTATCCCTCTGGCAAATGCCTCATCATTCTTTGCTGGAAACTCCATCATCCACCTAAAAGCAGGAGATGAATTTGAATACACAAAGAATTAAGATTTTGATAAGTACGGCTTCAAAATGTTGTCTCATTTGCAGCCTGAGTCAGAGTGAGGGGTCTTTATAACTGGAACTGTAACAAAATTGCTTCATAGCTCTGTGATTCAGCCCACACAGGAGCAGGCAGAGGCAGAGAGCTTTTCCACCTTGTGCCAGCGGTGAGTGTTATCAAGAAAGGCCAGGTCCTCGTGATCTGTGGGGCGGCAGCATGGTGTGTGGTGCCAGGGCACAGCTTGTGGCAGAGTACCACTCATGCGCAAGTTGGCGAGGGTCAGGTCATGGTTGGAGGGTATGCGCTGGCATGTGCCACTGCAGTACTTAAACATTACCATCTCATCAGAGTTGTATCCCAGACCCAAATCTCGCACCTGCAACAAAAAATGGAATAAAGTGAGAACAATCAAGCTGATTTGCTTTCCTTTCCAATTCCTCAAGATCTCTTACTCGCAAAAACTTTTAATTGATTTTAAAAAAAGTCTCTCTCTCTCTTTCTCTGTAATTTACTCTTGGGTAAAATAAATTGTTAAAGTCTAAACAAAAAAAAAAGTCTCAAAAAACACATCCTAGATCTCAATGAATAAAATATTTTAGTTGAAAATCTTATTATATTAAATAGTGGAATGCATTGACAACAAAATAACATAAAAATGATCAAAATGTAAGTCAAAGTTATTATCGCATGGAGGTCTAGATTTGGAATCATACTTAAAATCAAAGTGGAAAATCAAATGACCGGCTGATCCAGCTTATGTGGAAATTCCTCAAGACAATGCTGGTGAAGTTGGCCTTTGGTTCCTTCTGTTGCATGACAATGCTAGGCCTCATGTGGCTGAAGTGTGACGTATGATGCAGTTGGATGGATGGAAGGATGATGAAGGCATTGATGCTATGAACTGGCCTGCCCGTTTCCCAGACCTAAATCCAATCAAGCACATCTGGGACATTGCCATACTGCACCACAGACTGTCCAGGAGTTGACTGATGCTTTAATCATGGTCTGGAAGGAGATTCCTCAGAAAAACATCCGCCACCTCATCAGGAGCATGCCCAGGTGTTGTAGGGATGTCACACAGACACGTGGAGGTCACACACACACACACACACACACACACACACACACACACACACA
>JAOUQT010343727.1:0-12733 GCA_025769995.1 Xyliphius kryptos | reverse complement strand
CACAAAGAGCTCCACATTCATACAAGTCGACTTATTTTATAGCATGCTTTTGCCGCTATTTCCTTAAACTACCTTTAAATCCTTTCTAAATATTTTGCTACCTGAGGCGTAGATAGTCGTAGAGCATAATTATCACTCCAACTCTTCCGTTAATCAGTGAAAACTCCTACTATACCTATCACCTCCAGTTCCATAAGCAGAACATGACCTGGAATAGAATTCCAGGGTTTTGGCCCTTTTTAATCCAATTTGCGGCTCACTTAACCTTTTTATTCCTATTTCTCTCATTCCTTTATTTGTGTACACATTTTTTAACCTACTTTTTGCCGTATTTCCTTTAATTTTTGCTACCTTTCGTTCTCGAAGTATAGAAAATCCAATAAGAGAAAATTACTATAAATCACTGCTCGTCAGCCAGTGTTTTAGTTCATTATTCTACAGTTGAACTTCACTCTCTATACCTCCGGCTCTCCCGATACCGACCTGAAATTCTACCTGGTAAAAAATCAGGATTTAAAATATAGGCCACGACTTCTAACGGCCTCAATCCTATTGAGGGCTTTTTTCCAAATTACGGCTTTTCCTTATCCTTTTTCCTTTATTTCCTTTTTCCTTTATTTCCTTTATCCTTTATTTCCTTTTTCCTTTATTTCCTTTATCCTTTATTTCCTTTATTATTAGTCTTCCCCCCTGTTTATTGCAATTGCAATAAACACAAAAATTTAGAACGGGTACATTCAAACAATCACAGAGCACAGGTACTTTAACGGTACGACCAAATTAACAACAGAGTATGCAGACCCACATAATGAGAAAAAATAGTACGCTCACGCGAAATCAGAAAACTGATGAACGGAGGGCGCACACTCACACAGCAGAATCTGGACCCCCGAAGTCGTCACAGCCGTAACACGTCGATGCTCGCAGCGCCAAAATAAATGTAGAATCTTCTGTCCCCGGTGATTGTAAGAATGAGCCCGTAGAAATGTATTTTAACGAATATATAGTTTATTTCGGTTAAGATACAGATCTTCACATGAACAGCGATGGTGTGACTGTCCAGAGAGGTGCAGCCAATTCTCCTCTGAATCTCTAGGTCTCAAAAGATGGTATATATAGAGAATAATACATATGGTATGCATCAATCATACATTTTCTACACATTATCCCCACATATAGTATTACTTTCTTTAAAATATGGGATCACCTTTGACCTGAGGTCCCTGTTGTCCCCAGGGATATCCTACACATTCCTTTCCCACCATAGTAAATCAGAGACCTCAGAAACCCCATATGGTTTCACTTATTCTAACAAAGAAACTCACATTTTAAGTCTACATTGCATTACACATACATTTCTGATCATTATATATTTGTACACGTAATAAAATACACTTCATATCCCCCTTTCGAGGCTTTCATAAAAGTCTCGATAATATAGTACTTATATATGACTAGATGACAATTTCCTAAACATACTTCCTTAGCAATTCTATGGAGTGTGAGAGCGAAAACCTACCAAGCAGTCATTCTTCTTATTAAATCCTTCAAACAATCAAGGTAGGAAATTCTCTCACGATCCCGCTGCCTCGGCGATCACATATAGTACTCCATTAAATTACACCAAAAGTAATTTAACTTAAAATCAAACAAGACTATATTTAGGCAAACACATTTAGAACTTCAGAAACAATAAAAATGTCTAACTTCCGCCTGGTCGACCCATCGGAGCTTCCATTAGACCTATACCCTGCCTAACACCACTTTGCCCTCAACATCGAAAAAAGAAAAAAAACTCTGAAGTCCCAATACATTCACCTCATAATAAACTTCTTTAGGTAATACAAGCAACTAAGTTCTTACTCATTACAATGTACATATACAAACAAACTTCATTTTAAACAAACATACAATTGTAGACATATAAATGTATTATACTGCAGATCTTCAACAGCGTCGACTTTCCTCCGATGTAGTATCAATGATGAGTTGATTGCAGACATTTCATCCCAATGTCCTTATTCGGAGTCTCAGTCCTTTCTTTATTGTCCTCATTAGAATATGTGATCCCTCCAGTACACCAGGATCTCTTATGGTGATTATTCAATATTGTTCTGGAATGAAAGAAAACCACCAGCCAGTATCTTTTGCCAAAAATTCAACAAAACATCATACATTACATTACCATATCCCCCTTTGCATCACAGCACACTCACATTATAATTACTATACTACTAAATACCCCTAATAAAAGACTAATAACTATAATAATAAGACTAAATACTCAAAATGGATATTTTTCTAACAATTCACCTACTATTGTTTCCTCTTCGTCATTGTCAACGTCAGTCATCTCTAACAAAGGCATCTGACCTTGCTCTCCAGGCATCACAACTCCAACCCATCTCAATATCATAGCTTTCGCACAAGTTAACAACACCGTACAAAAACAAAACATCACACATAATGACAAAACAACTGCTGATAGCATCTGAATCACTAATGCTCCTATTGGTCCAAACTTTTCCTGCAGCCAAGCATTCGCTGACCATCCAGCTCCCTCAGATGGACCAAACGCATCCCTTATATGTTTTAGCGCCTCTATGACACTAGTTATATTATCAGAGCTATCTGGTATTAAAGTATAACAAGCATCTCCTGTTAGATTCAAAGCCACACAGAGACCTCCTTGTTTTGCTAAAATATAATCAAGTGCCATATCATGTTTCAACAGTGTCAACCTATGACTCTTTTGTGTATTTGACAAATATTCAAACCCTTTTATTGTCTCATTTGCGAATCCTTGTAGCGTATAAGTAATATTGTCAATATGGTCTGCTAAAAATGTAACACCATACCATGGAAATAGTCCTATTCCCCATTTCTCTCCAAGACTGATTCTCCAATGGTAGGCCTCCAAATTATGAAATTCTGCCATATCTCTTTTCCTCCTATTCCCTGGATGAACTTCAGATGAGTTCTCACTAGGACCTTGTCCCTTTTGTAAAGTAAAAACCTCATACGGCAGCTTTAAAGTTGCCATATAACAACAGCCTGTCCACCCATATGGTAGAAATATATATGCTTTATTCTCACAGATCCACCAAATGTCTTTAAAGTTTCCAATAGTAACATTTCCAGGTGAAATCTGATTTCGTACCATTATTTTTACACTTGACTTATGTTGTGGTGAATAAAAAACCACTTCATATAAGTTTTCCCAAGGGTATCGTTTGAGGTCACCCAAAGTCATCATATAGGTCTTACAATCCGATATTCCCATAAACATCCCCGGACCATTACGTGTGTCATTTGAACAGAAACAATTTTCAGCTCTAACTGGTTTCACCTCCATCGCATCTGGAATCGCTGTCAGCACATTCTCATGCTGATCAAGTAAATTTATATATGGCAAATCTCTTATCCAAGCACACGCTACTTGAGGCTTAAACAGATTCTTAGCCATGACCATCAAACTATTACTTAACGCTCGTTGTTGATATGATAACCATGCTATCACATAATACTGACATCTAATAGCTAACGGTTCCGGTGTCGCTTCTAAAATTGAAGACCATGTACCTGGCGTTGGAATCTTCACTACATATGGACCCTTCAGTTTACTAACTGATCTTACAGAATGAGTCAATTGTTGAAACCACAAGTTCCTACCTGCAAATGAGTCTGTGATTTGTAATGCCAAAGAGTCAAAGCCATATGCTTTCCATTTAATCTCCCTTTTTTGTAGAGCACGATAATGGTCAGTCATATCGTCTGGTGTCCAGTCAAAGTCAAAATAATCTTCAGTCACATTTAAGATAGCTTTCTGCTCTATCTCAAATTCATCCACCTTCTTTTCTTCCATCAGTTGTTCATTATTGCTGAAACTAAAAGTAGTCTCATTTGTACTACTTTCCCTAAACTCCATTTTTAACTTAGCTTTTTGAGTTATATTTACTACTTCTCTAGGACCTAAAGATGTTACCAGAAATTTCTCTATCCCACTTTCAGATGTCATAGGCAATTTTGTAGCTACTGCCCTTTTCATAGATGACATTGTTGTTACTTTCCCACTCGTAAACATCTCTCTGGTTACAGCCTTACTTGTAACCTCTCCAGAAGTAACAACAGAAGGAGTTGTCACCCTCACTGTAGTATAACTCACTCTTTTTAAGGTACTGGCCTGGTTACTGACTTCAGTTGTCCTAGAAATATTCGTAATTAACTCTGGAACTAAAGTAGTCATGCTTGGTGTTAGATTATTTGATCTTATAGTAGTCACTACTTCAACTTCTTTTTTATCAGCTTTAATTAAAACTTCCTTAGGTCTTATACCTCTTATCATTACTACCATCCTACGGGTTACAAAACTTCCTCTCCACAAATTCCTAAAAGGAATTATTTCAAACTCCGGATCGTAATATGTACACGTATATTCACCTTGATCTTCCCACGTGACATTTCGCAAAACAAGCGTACAATCATCCTGAATTTTTATCCACCTCACATCATTATACAAAAAATATCTCCTCTGTTCGAGAGGCACTGTATTAGGTTCCATTAGTAACACTTCTTCCCCACGACTATTTCTCCACTGAGGGGGTTTATCTCCCCATACATTAAACCTCCCACATTTACAAGGAAGATATAAATATGCTCCTATATTGGCCCTAATAACAGCTTTTGGTAAGCTTGGAGTCGTCAAACCCTTCTTTGGAGCCGAAGTAGTTAGCTGTAAAACAGTCATATTTTCTATAACCGTAAATGCTGAAAAAGTAGAGTTGTCTAAAGGGACCTCTACTCTAGATCTCATATCGCTTTGGTTTAACCTTAGTCCTAACTGGTCTTGGACTCCTTTGTCTATCTGAGTCTCTAAATCCTCCTGCAGTGGGATCACCACCCTTCGAAACCGGTGACGTTCCTTCTGCCACTGCAATAGGTCCAGCTGTTTCTGGGACATATTGAAAATCAATGGTTTCAAATCCTTTCTCCTGTCCTTCAACTGCAATGTCATTACTGGCATCATCAAAAATATGCACAGAATCATCATCACCTTCCACACCATTGACATTCTCTCCTTCTGAATCTCTACACTGGGGATCATCACACACTTCTTCTTCCCCTTCATGCACTTCTGGCTCTTCTGAATCATTAACATTCTGGTGTTGGGTTTGTATCACCTCTTCCCTTGGCACTTTTACACAATGCGATAAATGATACCACGTTGGAGACCCTTTAACCTGAACCGCCGTTCCCGTACTGCGAACAACTTCAAATGGTCCTTCACGACGTTCGTTATACCACTTTCTTCTAAATACCTTCACGAACACCTTGTCTCCCGGCTGCACTGTGATCCTTCTATGTTCATCAAGTCTCTGCTGCTCCTCTTCCTTTCTTTGCCTGGCAGAAACGTATGTACATATTCTTTTATGTAAATCAGCCATATAAGAAACATACGCTTTCATTTCATCCTCTAAGAGAGACAGACTCGGACCCTTTCCACTTGTTCTCAAACAAGGCGTCGGCATTCGTCTTCCAGTAACCAACTCATGCGGTGTCATACGTAAATCACGCAACTCACTTGACCGACAAACCATCAATGCCAATGGAAGTGCTTCTACCCAATTTAAACCTGTATGTTGACAGATTTTAACAATGCGATTTTTCAGAATTCCATTCATCTTCTCACATATACCCTGACTCTGCGGATGATAAACAGCCCCAAGACGTTGTTTGATCCCTAATTTCTGCAAGATCAGTTTTACAGTTTTGTCCACAAACTCTTTTCCATTATCTGAAGATATTCTATCTGGAAGTCCCCACCTACTTATCACTTCCCTACATAGAAACTTTGCTACAGACTGAGCATCTTTGCGCTTAGTTGGACATGCTTCAGGCCATCGTGAAAACCTATCCACAACAACCAACATATACCTTTTACCTTCAACTGGTTTGATCATGTCAACAAAGTCCACAACTAATTCACGCATAGGACCTCTAGGAGTTGGAATATAACCAGGAGGAACTTTCACACCCCTCCTAACATTATTCTTCAAACAAATAGTGCACCTACCTATGACATAGTCAATCTGCTCTAACAAACATGGAGCCCAAAAACCATACTCTTTTGTGATTTTTCTCTTTACTTCTCCTCTAGCTACATGAGCTAAACCATGTGCTTCATGAATCATCAGTCCTAATAAATCTGGAGGTGCTACTATCAGCCCCTCATGATTTCTCCAAAGACCCATAGAGTCTTGTGTAGCCCCTCGATCTAACCACAACTGTTTATCTAGTTCAGAAACTGCTTCCTGCATCAAAATTACATCTCTAAGTGTAATTTTATCTTCAAGATCTACTTCATGAGTAACCAGAAAAACCTTACCCAATTTGTTTGCTCCAGTAACTGCTTTTGCCGCCTCATCAGCCGCTCTATTTCCTTGCGTAACCCTTGACGTATCTGTTTTGTGTGCTGCACATTTAGCTATCGCTATTTCCTTTGGTTTCATCATAGCATGCAACAGTTTCATTATTTGATCATAATGTTGTATAGGAGATCCATCTGTTTTCTTAAACCCTCTACTCTTCCATACAGACCCAAACAAATGACATACATTATGGGCATAGGCAGAATCAGTATAAATGTTCACACGCTTATCTTCTGCCAACAAACATGCTTCCGTCAATCCAACAAGTTCAGCAAGCTGTGCAGATGCAGGCTGTGGAATAACTTCAGCCTTCTCAGTAACAAATTTATTTCCATGTGCTCTTACTATAGCATAACCAGCACTCAGCTTATCTCCCACTCGATAACAGGAACCATCAGTCCAGTATTCTACATCTGCCTCTTGTAATGGAAGAGCCTGCAGATCTGACCTAAGCTTAGAGTATTTCTCTGCTTCTTGAACACAGTCATGTGGCTCACCATCTTCTGAAGTTGGCAGATGATCTGCCGGATTTATTGTAGTACATCTTACTAAAGTAACATCTTCCTGCTCTAAAAGCCTATGATAATCTCTGAGTCTGGGCATGGTTAGAGTGTATTTACCATAATTCAAAAGATTTCTAAGGCTATGATGTGTCAGAATTGTCACTGGATAACCCATCGTAACAGATGATGCCTTATCATACATTAGAAAAACTCCCACCATTGCTCTATAACACAGAGGTAACCCCATTTCTACTTCTGAAAATGCTGTTGAGTAATATGAAATAGGTTGTGGGTTTGTACCTGTTCCTGTCGGCTGACAAAGAACTGCACATGCATATTTGCCTCCAGATGAAGTAGATACATACAGCAAAAAGTTCTTAGAATAATCTGGAAGTACTAATGCTGGTGCCTCTTGTAACCTTTGTTTAATTGTTTCAAAAGCCATCAGACCCTCCTGTGTCCAAGTAAGATTGCAATATAATTGAGCATTTCCAGTATTCTTTATCATAGCCCTTAAAGGCCCTGTTAAACTAGCGTAATCCTCTACCCACGCTGAGGAATATCCTGCAATACCAGGAAATGTCATCATTTCTCTAACTGTTCTAGGCTTAGGAGCCTTACGAATGGCTTCTATCTGACTGCCTGAGATACTTCTGTGTCCCTGAGTTATTGTCTGACCCAAGTAAACTACTTCCTTCTGACAATATTGCAACTTTTTCTGAGAAGCCTTATGTCCTTTTTCTGCCAATATCTGTAGTAACTTAATTGAATCCTTATGACACGTCTCTTCATCTGGTGAACAAATTGCAATATCATCCACATATTGTATCACCACACTGTCCATTATCTGATCTATACCTACCAAATCATCCTTCAATACTTTATTAAAAATGTGAGGACTATGTTTAAAACCCTGTGGTAATCTTTTGTACTCATAATGCTGTCCCTTATATGTAAACCCAAATAAACCTTGACTTTCTACACTCAGTGGAACACTAAAAAATGCACCACATAAATCTAACACTGTAAAATGTGTCGCATCCGATGGAATCTGAACTAACAATGTATGTGGATCTGGCACTTCAGCTGGATAATCAGTTACCACTTCATTTACTGCTCTCAAATCATGCACCAACCGATAAGAATTATCTGGCTTCTTTACTGGTAACAAAGGTGTATTACTCTGAGGATTCTGTGTTACCTTTAAAACATCTGCCTTTAGGAGTCCTTCAATCTGTGGCTCTATCCCTTGAATTGCCTCTTCCTTTAATGGATATTGGCTCTTCCAAGGAGGTCTAACTCCTGGTCGAAGTTCTACCCTCACTGGTTGAGCTGATCTCACAAGTCCAATATCTGTACTATGCTGAGACCACAAACATCTAGGAACCTGTTGTAACATCTCCTCTTTCCTAAAATCTAAATCCATCTCAACATTACAGATTTGCTCATATGTCATCTGCACAGTCTGTGGCTGTCCTTGTCCCTGAGCAGAAATCATAATCTTAATAAATCGCTTATCCTCACTCCTCCAAATAGCCAAATTCTCTTTCATTGGAGTAAAAACTGCTTTTTCTGCTTCTGTCATCATCTGTCTTACATGCTCCTGCTCATACTCTTCAGACACCAACAAAGTTACATGTGGAACACTCTGAATATCAAACTCTCTATTTAAGTAATCATCCTTATCCACCTTCATAGCTGCTCCCTGTGGTCCCAAAATTATACAGCATGAACGAAGATTAACCTGCTTAGGTTGGCATTTCAACCATTCCTGTGAATTTGCTTGATTAGCATTCTTGAAATACTTAAGTGTACAATGAAATGGATATTCGGGAAGCTTTGCCCCTGGCATATTTGCTACTATAAACTTCTCCCATATCCTAGCTGGCTCCAGGAAATCAGCACTAAGATTTCCAATCCAAAATACTGAAGAAGCCTCCGCTTCTGTTGTCATTGTTAATTGGTGCACAATATTATTTGGCACTTCCACTAAACAACCGTCTGGTGTACACTTTATTGTACAGTTTAATCTACACAAAGCATCTCTTCCTAAAAGTGCAATTGGTGTATGTTCTGATACCAGTATGGGTATTGTAGTTTTTTGGTCTTTATAGCAGAGCTCAACAGGTTTAGTGAGAGGAACCAGCTGTTTTACTCCCTCAAACCCAATTGTCCGGATCCATTGACCAGACATAGGGAGATGTATAGCATCTTCAGGTCGAATACAGGTAAAAGTTGCTCCGCTGTCCGCCATTACTTCCAATACTCTATTATTAACTTTTACCTTAATTGTTGGATCTTTCTCCGACCCTGATGCTACCAGCTGACACCCCCCTTTCAGGTTCTCTGGGCACCCCTAGAATCCTGTTTCCGGTCCCCTGTATGGGTTCACCGGTCCCCTGAAAGGCCTTGGTTGACCTCTGAATCCTCCTCTAGGGCTTCCTCTCAAATTTACACTAAGTGCATTGCACTCACGGGCAAAATGACCATACTGTCCACAATTAAAACACACTTCTGATGACTGTTGGAAATATGGATTAAATCTACCTCCTCTACCTCTTCCTTGAGCTCCTCGACCTCTTCCTCTCCAGCTCTGCATCTGTCCTAAAGCTGGCTGTGTATAGGAGATAATTGGAGCTACAGGTAGTGTCTGTGGTGTCTGAAATGAAACCTGATTTGGTAGCTGCTGTGGTAACTGCTGTTGTAACTGCTGATCTATAGGAGGCTGGCTCTGCACAACTACTGCCTGCTTCTTTTCCTTCTTCTTATTATCTACCAACTGTATCTGATTAAGCTTCCTGAGAATCTCCTGATCCTGTTCTTTTTGATCATGCTCCTTTTTCCTATACAGCTCCACCTGGTGTGCTATATGATCAGTATACACACTCTTTGTCATACTTCCAAGTCCTACTACTTCTGCCAACTTACTTCTTACAGATAATGGCAGCCCTTTTTGAATCTTAGCTCGTAAAATAGACTGCTCCATCTGATTCAAATCTGGATCATTACCTGTAACATTTCTCCATACCTGGTGAGCTCTCGACACATATGCCCTTGGATTCTCTTCCTGTCCCAATGGTTCAATAAAAATGTTATCTGGATGTACATTAGTTGGAAATGTCTCTCTTAACGCTCTCCAGACTAAACCTCTATTTGCTGAAAACAGCTCTGAATCGTTTACTGCAGTGGCTATGTATCTACCCAATCCTGCTTTCTGTAAAATCTCCTCCATACCTGAAACTCCTAGCAGATTAGCCAACAATCTTTTAATATCTCCTATAGCAGGATGAGTTCCTACTAGGATCTCTTCTAACTTTGAGATCCATGGATGGGCTCCTGCCTGTAATGTAGGTAACTTTTCAAGTATGTCAGACATATCTGTACTCTGCCACGGCTTATAATCTAGATTCTGACCACGTATAACTACTGGGCACATTGTGCCTGCCTTCTTTACTTTCCTAGAACGCAGAGAATATAGTAATTCTAAACTCTGAGGATCTTCACTTCTTACCTCTTCTCTTTGCAGTTTTAATTCTTTCAACTGTCTTTCTACCACTCTTCGACTCTCAGGATTAATCAGCTCACTTAGATGTGAAATGCATTGTTCTATTTTCCTATTTATCCCTTTTAAAGTTTTAGATTTTTCCTCTTCTATCCCTGTACTGGTCACCACAGGTCGAAACCCTCTTGGAGACAAATGACCCATAGCTCCTAGGTCTTCATCACTATCTCCCAATTCGCTTTCAGTAGAACTCTCCTGTTCCAACTCTTCTTTCCTTCTTGACTTATCACCTTTTTTCTCTGCTCTCATCAATATCCTTCTAACCGAAGGATCATATCCTCCAACAACTTCCTCATCTTCACTCTGATCAACATCCTCTCTCCATTCTTTTCTTTCCCTACTTGCTTTACCCTTAGTCTTTAAACATACTGTTCTCTTCTTACTTTTAGAAGTAGGATACATCCTGATAGTTGTCTCTGCCTCTCCTACTTCTACTATCCGATCTTCCTCATCTCTAATGTGATAACCTCCTTCCTGACAGATCACTGGAAGTTGAGGATAGATCTCCTTAACCTTCACTTTCTTTTCATAAGGTGGAGGTCCATTCACTGGATCCACATGTGAAAAAGGTTTATTAACCTCAGCCATTTTCTCATTTATTTTCTTAATATCCTTCTCTATCTCTTCTCTTCCTTCTTCAACCTTATCTTTTACAACCTTCATTAATTTCTGTCCCTCATTTTCAAACAACTGAAGGATACCCAGCTCTGTTTCCCTCTTTTCCTTACGCTTCTGTCCTTTCTTACCACTTTTCTGTTCAGCTTTATAAGTAGACACAAGAACCTGCATTATTTTAATCACATCTGGGTTAAGTGTTCCTTCTAATGGCCATGGTTGGTCTATGTTCGGCCAACGCTTGTACCATTTACTTGAAATCCTGTCTATATTCTTAATCAAAGGGTTGTTCTTTTGAACTAAAGAGAGAGGAGTATAAGATTTAGACATCTCTGTATCCTTCTTTGACATTTTAGTAGATCAAACTAGTTATCTTATCCAGCAGAATTATATTTGCCAACTTCAGAGAAAGTAAACAACTGACAACACAAACCAAAACTAAACCACTATAATATCAATTCTAGATTAATGTTTAAGTCAATGATGCTCAAGCACATTACTCACTCAGTCTGTTACTAGACCTTACTTTATAAACACACATAAGTAGATGGGGATACTTCCTTTAATTGAAAATATTCATATAGTGAACTAAATATAAATCAAAAATATCAATTTAAATAGCCACCATGAAGAACATTTAGGATAAAAAGTTTGTGGAAAAAACACACTGGCCTTTTTCTCTGTTCCAGACTCAGTCATTCGGTGATGTCACTCAGGCTCTGTATCAGCAAAATAGCTCCTCCTTCTACTCCTCCTCTCGACTCCTCCTTTAACTCACACCCCACAAATAGGTAGACAGAATAAATTAGGATAAATATCCTTCATATTATCATAGTCCATAAAAGATATACCTCATATATTTAATATTCTTTATAATTCCTTCACATCAGATGATACACCATAAACTTCTTTATTCATTTTAAACCTCTTTAAAATGTTCTCTATTCATGCTTATGCAGACTGGGGCCCTCTAAGTCCTCTCTTAAAAAGAAAAGGCTCATTATTTTATAATTATTTTCAGAAGGAGGCTCATTGTATTTTTAACTAAAAAATCCTCTTATTTCCTGAGGCTTATATTTTACCTAAAAAAGTCCTTCCTTCTGTAGGTTAATTTTCTAAACGTCCTCTTATTTACGAGGCTCATAACTTTTTATTTCATATATGTATATATTTGAACTAGTATATTAATTCACATACATTTAACCATAATTTCTGCTACGTACAACACATCTGGAATAAATCCAAACATTTTCACACAAAGGACCGAACATACAGGGAAACATTTATCTCTTCCTTCACCACACGAAAGAAATCCCAAACACACACATACTACATACATTTAAGTGAAAAAAGAAAAAGGGTTCATGAAGCCCTTTGACTAGAATTTTTAAAGACACTTTAGATACAGATACAGAGGCCAGCTCTTAATCTTTCTCAAAAGCAATCTCACCTATACTCATACACACACACAAAGTTTCTCCACGCACACACACATACCAAAAATCGGAGAAGATCATTTCCTCATCCCAAACGCACACACTTGTTACACACAAAGAGCTCCACATTCATACAAGTCGACTTATTTTATAGCATGCTTTTGCCGCTATTTCCTTAAACTACCTTTA
>JAOUQT010343726.1:0-23409 GCA_025769995.1 Xyliphius kryptos | reverse complement strand
CATAATAATACTGACTTGTGTTGTTCTCTCATTTGTAAGTCGCTTTGGATAAAAGCGTCTGCTAAATGTAAATGTAATTTTACATAAATAAAATATACTTGGGTTATTTGTCGATTGCAGTTTGGACCTCAGATTTGTGGTATGTGAAATTCTCATTAGTTATTAGTTCTATTTATGTTAAGGTGTATTCTGTTTAAAAAAAAAAATCTGGATTATTTTAATATCTGCCTTTACATTAGGACAGTGGGAAAGTTCACTTTGGAGTGGTGTCTGTACCTTTGTCACAAGCACCTGAATGCATACATTTTTTATTATTAGTTTTTGAATTGTGAGATTTAAATTTTTTTAATGCACATTTACATGGACAAATATGGAACAAATGTCTTAATTGTTAAATTTATGTGTTTTTTGGCAGTGTTACAACAAATTTGTAGAAAGATTTTAAAGAGTTTTATATTTTACTCCTCAAGACTACTCCAGTAAACATACTTTTTTAATTGTGTGATTAGTTTGATTCACCCCACATAGCCCTGACCTAAACTTAAGGTAGTGGGTGCAAAACAAGAATGCAATGTTAAATAAAATGCTTCTCTCTGTGTTCCAATACTTCTGTCTATATAGTTTATCCAAAAGTAAGCACTGCTGTGCTATGTTTTTTTTAAATTATTATTATTATTTTTTTTTAAGAGCAATGTGACGTACTTATATGGCCTGTTTCACTGAGACGTAACAATAAAGGGGTAAAAGAGGGGAGATAATGTGAAAAGCATAGTTTACAGCTTGGTCTTTTCATTCTGCTCCATTATAAAATTTGTAAAAAGTAGAGTTTTTGCTTGGATGGGCTTTACAAAGCATTTGATTAAAACCAGAAGCACTAGAACAAACTATACAAATTCATTTAACTAAAAGAAACTAATACATGCACACAGGTTCGAAGCAGTTGGATAACTCTTCTGACCGTTGTAGATGATTAAAAAGAATGACTGAAACTGTGAACATGCTGACTCGTTAGTTTGGTTTCAACCATAAACCATAACTGAAACTACTTGTCCTTGCATTTTTTTGTCTTCCTTTAAACCTCCAGTTCACATTTCTCTATTTTACGTACAAAGTATTTTTAACACTTTAATAAGAAATATTTGTTTCAGAGTAAAACTTTTACAAACATCAGAGTTACTTAAAAGCAGATATAATTTTGTCTTACTGGTAAATGTTTATTCTATGTTTTGTTGGCAGGCGGTAGAGGCGTGCACAGAAAGACCCCAGCATGCGTGAATATAAGCTTGTGGTCTTGGGCTCGGGCGGTGTGGGGAAGTCTGCACTGGTAAGAAAAATGGAAACCCTCTACACAGCTCATTCATTTTGAAACTCTGAGTTGTGCATCATTTTTAATATATTTTTAAATACAGTCCCATCTGCTATGATCATAAACAGAAATATAAAAAATAACCATAATTTGGTTGGCTTGGAAAAGCAAACTTGTTTTAATTCTGGCGTAAAAATTCAAAACCTTGCTCGTGCCATAGCTTTCAACATACAACTTTTAAAGTTGGCAGTATTGTAGTACACACAGCCACTTGGGTTGCTTGTGCTTTTTGGAGCAATATGGTGGACGGTTTCCATGCCACGCCTCTTTTGTTTTTTCCCATAGTAATCCATTAAAAAATCTTTCATCTCCTTTTTTTTAATCAACAATTTTACACAATGTCTTTGCTTTTTGCTGTTTTTTTTTTTTTATTTTTATTTTTTTTTTAATAGACACATGCATGCTTTCCAGGCCAACTGTTTGAAGTTTATTCATGAACGTCAGTTTCTATTTTAATTTTTTTATTTAAACTATTAACTTGGTTGCTACTTTTTTTGTTGCATGGCTTACTGTATTACCTTTTTTAGAATTTCCAACTGTGTATCCTACACCGTTTGAGTCTTTTCTGATATTTAATGGGATTTAAGAACATAGCAAAAGGTCTAAGGCTGTTTTAAAATAATCATTCAGATTTTTTCCTTCAGGGTGTATGGAATTCTTTGGATTGTAGCCAGTTAAAGATTTCCTCATGTTAACTCTGAAGATTGATTGATTCCACTTTGTCATTATTAAGTACAAGTACTAAGCAACAAAATGCAGTCAGCATCTACCACAGTTTCAAATTGTGCAAATAAAGGAACGTGTAATATTTTGGGTTTTAGCTAATGTTAACCAACCTTTCAAGGGTACACAATGAGAGACCAAAAAAAATTACCATCAACAAATATCCACTACCATGCTTTATGGTGAGGGTCTAATACTTAACAGCAAAGGCTTCATTCAAACAATCATCTCACGCAAACTTTGGTGGTTGTGTAAATGGCATCTAATTGCACATTTTGTGAGTTCTAACTGTCTACTGAGCTCAAGCTGTAATCTTTTGTCCACAGAACGTGTTTTTAACCCTTGCCCTTGAAATGCTCTCTGGTTGGTTTCACACCCAAGAACTCTCATCTAAACTGCACATTGATTGTGTAGTCAGTCACTACATCAAGTTTCTTCACACAAGCTTCCTCTAGTTACTACAATTTTTGCATATGAGCAGTCAAACAGTGAATTGGGGTTTCAAAATATGTATCACTTCATTTATTGTAGCTTCTGCAAACTCAGCCGTTCTCATATTCTCATTTTCCATTTTTTGAGACTTACTTTGCCATACCAAAATTTGATTTTATTATAAGTCCAAGCTTACACATGGTTACAAAATTCAATAGCCTTCATGGAAAGCAGTCCTTTTTAATTATTTAATAAAAATATTTTGTTTTATAGACAATTTGGCATTTTTTTTAATATTAATTGTTTATGAAATTAGAAATTTAGTTCTACATGTTGGAATACATGGCACAGGGGTTTGCGCTTTTACATCAAAGCAATAAGGGCCTGCGTTTCTTTCTCATGCAGGAGGGCACATAAAATTATTGTGGAAAGTTTGCATGTTCTTATGTCTGCATGAGATTTTGGGGTGGGGTTTCTCCTATAAGCCAAAAGATGCAAGGGAGTAATTTGGTTAGAAAGCAGAGCAAAAACAACATTCTTAGAAATAAATTATGACTATTGGAAAATTATTGTATCTGGCACTTTCTGGTGGTAAAATCTATTTTGCTCGAGTGTTATGGATGATGCTAAGTAAAAGGAAGAATAAACATATTTCACATACTGTGTAAATAGCATATAATTTCTCCTGTTTTTTCTCTACAGACAGTCCAGTTTGTTCAGGGAATATTTGTGGAAAAATACGACCCAACAATAGAAGATTCATATAGGAAGGTATGATTTTGTTTTACGGTTATTTATCTTAAATCTTAATTGCCATTATACATTTGTTTACACTAATTTCTATGAATGACCTGTATGACTTTATCAAAATACATTTTGTGGGTTGTTGGTTAAGGTGGCAATATTTACCACAAATGTTTGTATGTCCAATTGGCAAGAAATGAATGTGCAAATTAACAATCGAATCAGTTTTTCTGTGCTGGTCTTTTGTTTTACTATGTGTTTTCTTTTTTAAACGTAGTTATTTTAATATAAGTAGTTTAGTGTAACGCCACAGTAAAGTCTCTGAGACTTAAATCACCTTACTTTTGCATTTGTATACATTTACATTCCTTACTTGTGTAATCTTGGTTTCCAAATGTTCTCTTTCTCTCTCAGCAAGTGGAGGTGGATGGACAGCAATGCATGTTAGAAATTCTTGACACAGCAGGCACAGTAAGTGTAGTATTTGAGTTTTGTCATTGAGAACCTTTTGTCTCAGACTTTCTATAAAATACTTTATAGGTTAAGTATTTAGTGTTTAGTTTGCTGAATAACTGCTGTTTGCACATGTGTAAATTACAGGAACAGTTTACGGCAATGAGGGATCTGTATATGAAGAATGGTCAAGGCTTTGCTCTAGTCTACTCTATCACAGCACAGTCAACATTTAATGACCTGCAGGACCTGAGAGAGCAGATCTTAAGAGTTAAAGACACAGAGGATGTAAGTCCTATTTATATATATATATATATATATATATATATATATAATCAATACAGCAACACACTGTTACCTACATGTCTTATTAAACAGTTACTGCTGATATTACACGGGCCATGTCTCATTGTCATAACAAATTACACATTAAACATTGTGGTAATTAGTCTTTCGATGTGATTTTTAAAGTACTGCCTAGAAGGTTTAATCCAATGTGTAAATTATTTAATTTGTAGAACCCCCTAGCTGTATTTTTTAATGTTATCTTATATTCTGGCATTACTCTTAAAATGTTTGTTTCTACTTTGTCTAGGTCCCCATGATACTGGTAGGGAATAAATGTGACCTGGAAGATGAAAGGGTTGTAGGGAAGGAGCAAGGACAAAATCTTGCTCGTCAGTGGAATAACTGTGCCTTTCTAGAATCCTCTGCCAAATCAAAGATCAATGTTAATGAGGTGAGTAAAGGTTACAAAAAAAATCTTTTTTTATTTTTCTACTATTTTTGTTTAAATATTTACTAAATGCAATTAAAGTTGACTTAGTTGATTGATTGTTAGAAGCTTTCTTAGTCGTTTATTTGGAAAACATTGATCAATATATTTGTATTTCATTTTCAGGTAATTAACAAACCAAACAATTAATACACTGACAATGACAATTATTGACTGTTTATGCTATTATAAAATTATATATTATATTATATAGAACAATGAAAATGTGAAATATTTTGCAGTTTAGTGTTGAATACAGATACAGTTGGTGTCAGTGCCACATTTCCTTTATTTAGACAGGTTTTTTTTTTTTAAATTTTAGAAAAATTGAGTAAAAGGATTTGTAGCTCCAGTAATAGTTATGCCCCCATTGCTACCTTTATTTTATTAATTTTTCCTGGTCCCTGTTTTGTCGAATATTACTGCCCTCTAATGGTGTCTTAATGTCGAAGCGGAATTAATATGGTCAGAATGGTTACATCTAAAATTAGTTAATTGTACCTGAAGTATATTTTAGCCTTTATAATCTGCCAATGCAGTTCAGACAACTGACATTTTAATTTATTTAATATGTATTAGTTTTAAGTTTTTTTTAATCTGAAGTAACTTCATTTGCTTTTATTTTATTTGTATAAAATGTGCTCTAGAAATAAACTTGTTTTTATTTATAAAACTTTTACATACTGGCTTGATATACTTAAAACCCTGACAGCCTAATTCTTCATAACATAAAATTTTTACCAATCTTCTAATACAATATACATTGTGTGTACATATATACATACACACACACACACACACTGCTCAAAGGAAATAAAGGGAACACTTAAACATAACCGTGTATCTAAATTCTAAATTTCCCCATGGTTTCCCCAAAAGATCTTATCTTTTTACTTCCTAATTTACTAATTTGTTTTCTTAGATCTTTTATGACCTGGTCAGACAAATTAATAGAAAAACACCGGTGGAAAAGAAGAAAACCAAGAAGAAGTCAAACTGCACACTGCTCTAAATGCACATACACACCATCCCAGCAGCAGCTCTGAGCCAGGTATGTACTTTTTTGTGAATATAAACTTTTCAACCAAGTATCCTTAAAATTTTATTGGTTTAATTGCCTAACTGAATTATGCATGCTTTATTTATATGTTGTGTTGCAACCATGGCTTTTAAAGATAAAAATATAAGAGATGGGGGTTTTACATGCATGTCTGTCTTATAGTCTCAGATTAAACTTTGTGCCCAAGATAGATGTTTACTGATTTTTCCGTTGCCTACATTTATTGGGATTAAATAAGAGTTAAAGGTTACAGTTGTGATTTTTTCCTTTGTTTTTCACAGAATGCTGAAATGAAGACCTGTTGCCTTTCTGACCAGCATTCCAGTCCTGTTTCAATAATTTTTGGAAAAATGTTGGCAAAGGCAGAACATGACTGACTCACTCTTTAGCTTACAGAATGGAGTGAACAGGAGATCTCATGTTTCAGCTTTTCTTCCCAAATAATCCTAACTACCTTTCCTCAACACAATACACAAAACAAATGATTCATCTTTTCAAGCGCTTACAGTTTTTGCAATAGCTGTTTTAAAGAAGGACTTTGGATACCGGAATATTGTGTATTAGTTTGGGGGAAGGAAGCAAATGTTGATTAATGTCTTCAAGCATGGGCACACTGAAAAATAATAATTTACATGTTAAGTCTAATCATGGTCAGATTTATAGAGTTGTTTTTCCCTTTATATTTTCATGACAGAGTCCGTTTTTATTTTATTTTTTTTCCCATAAACACTCTCCAGGTTCATCTGGGGCCATTTGTACTGTTCATCTGGACCAGCTAGCCATCAAACAACTGTTCTATTGTGCAAGTGACTTATTTTAGAAGTCTTGAATTTTTCATATTACACATAATATACTAACTCCATTTTCTGAGCAGAGACATTTTGGAAGTCGTTCTTTTATTATGAGCTGGTCAGAATTAATAAATGGGTTTGTGTGTCTCATGCTGAAAATTATATTGTACTAAAACAACTTAATTTCTTCCTGTTTTCTGTCGCATTCAAAATGGTAATTTTCCAACTTTTATGGATTATTAAATTTTAGTACATTTTCATTAATTTCTTGGTCCTTTGTGTTCTGTTTCAGACTTTGGATTTTTTATTTTTTAAACGATCTTTCCTAGGAGAAGAATAAAAACGAATCCATAACTGTGTTGACTTCTCCACCTGTAGCCAATTCTAAATAGTCGAAAAGAGCCATAAGCATATCCCCACCCCCTCTCCTTTTTGAATTCCCTTGTCTTGGTAAAACTGGGTTTTATCTGGCTAACATATTTTTTTTGGTTTCAATTATGTCTTGCTTGTCTTATTTTATGCTTATTTTGTTGATTTTAAATAAATGTTTCCTATTGAGTTCAGTGTATATGCAATAAATTCTGACATTTGTACCTCATCAGTACCTATAACTATTTAACCATCCATTGAGTGCCATGGCAGTTTCATAGCTTCAGTGTAGAGCTGGGGATATGGATGAAATTGAATGGCATTAAAAAGGCAACTGTAAATACTGTTGACCTTCACAAGTGATTATTCCGTATATTTGCAAGTTTGTCAGGAAAGTGCTTTTAATATTTATAATTTAATTTAGGATAATTTGTCCAAAAACGCAGCATATAAAAATTACACCACACCACCACCACTACTATTAAAGCCCTCCTGCAGCCTAGCCTAAAAACTGGGGGGTGTGAAAGCTGAAATTGGGCATTTACCTGTGCTATCGTAGTGTTTATATAGATGAAATCAAGAAAAGATTTGTGTTTATTTTGAGTTACAGGAAATCAAAGGAAAATGTATGTCCTCTTTATGGGTGATTGAAAGTATCCATCCCGATCTCTGGGATGAGAGGCAGGTTTTTGTGCCTTGACTGCTACATTAAAATGAATGGACAGTACACTTACTGCACATTTTATTAGGTACATTTTTGTTTTAATCAATTTCATTTATCATAAACAATTACAGAGTACCTTTTTTTTGTATACCTTTTATTCCACTTTTGCCCAACGGTGGTTTGAATCTTATAAGAGAACAATGTAATTTTGCAGGCGCGTGTTTCTAAGCACTGCTACGTTATTGATGATGTGCTGATCAGCTTTTAGACACTTCCAACGATCCTTAGCAGATCAGATTAATACACCAGTCAGAAACCTACTACCACCAGCATCCTGTAGTTTATACTATAGTAGATGTGCTCAATAGGCTACACAGTTAGTTGCTTTCACTGCAGTGTTAAGAATCATCCACCACCCAAATAACACCACATAATTGTCCTGTTGGGGTTCTGAACAATAGAGTATAGATTCAGTTAAACTAGTCAGTAAGAATTACTTTTAGCCTTTTCTGTTATGGGTTGTCTCAGTGGATCTTTATTTTCTATTCTCCATCGTCACAATTAACTGCATGTCTATACCCCAACCTTAAATCTCCTTTTTGACCTTTCTCTCATGTCTGTGCCTGGTGGCTCCATCCTCAGCTTCCTTCTGCCAAAAAAATGGTCCTACTCTGCACATGCCCAAACCAACCTTAATTTTGTTTTTAAAATATCCTTCCTGCGCCATTCCTCTAATAAGCTCTTTGTTAGTCTATTTTTGTCTCTCCCTTTAAGAGTTGCATTGCATCATCTGATTTGAATGGACAACAAGTAGGGAAAGAGCTACTGGCTGAAAGTGTATTCTGCTTATTGTATTCATTATTAATCCTATAGAAAGTTGTTTAAACCTGTTGGATTGTGCTACAAAAATTTAGTGGTGTTTTAGTTGGGTGCTTTTTTGATTGTTGTTGGTGGTACCTAAGGATTTGCAGTCAAATGCAATATAAGTCATTGAAACAACTTACTGAAAACATACATTTGACGCAAAGTGCTAGGCTATATTTAATGTGTGCTTTGTAGTTTTATTGTGTGGTGTCTTTGTGTGTGAGTTGGTTTTCGTTTGGCTTTTTGCTTGTCTAATGTTTATGAAAATCTGTTAGGCGGTTGTGTTGTGATTGGCCAATAGAGGGAAGCAAAGTACAGACTTGGCTTGCTAATCTAAAGCCAGTATTTTTGCCCTTTTCCCCCATTATTTATACTCCGTGTATAAATACACTGCTTAAAAAATAAATTTAATATAACACATACTAGATCTCAATGAATAAAAATATTTCATTTGAAAATCTTTATTTGGTAGATTGTGGAATGTGTTAAAAACAAAATAAGAATTATCAAAATGATTATCCCATGGAGGTCTGGATTTGTAATCATACTAAAAATCAAAGTGGAAAATCAAATGACAGGCTGATCCAACTTGAGTGGAAATTTCTTAAGACACATTCAAATGAGGATCAGTAGTGCGTGTATGTGGCCTCCGCATGCCTGTATGACCTCCCTACAACACTTGGGCATGCTCCTGATAAGGCAGCAGATGTCTCCATCGGCTCCCTCCATGTCTCCTGGTGTACTGGCCTGTCTCCTGGTATCTTGCTCCCTGCCCTGGACACTGTGCTGAGAGACACAGCAAACCTTCTTGCCACAGTTTGCATCAATGTGCCATCCTGAATAAGCTGCACTACCTGAGCAACTTCTGTGGTTTGCAGACACCACTTCATGCTACCTCTATGGTGAGAGACCTGGCAAAATGCAAAAGTGACCAAAACATCAGCCAGAAAGAATAAGAACAGAGAAAAGGTCTGTGGTCAGCACCTGAAGAAGCACTCCTTTATAGAGGATGTCTTGGTAAGTGCCTCTCATTTCTACATGTTGTCTGTTCCATTCGCACAACAGCAAGTGAAATTGATTCACACTCAGCGTTGCTTCCTAACTGGACAGGCTGATTTCACAGAAGTGTGGTTGACTTGGAGTTACATTGTTTTCTGTTAAGTGTTTCCTTTTATTTTTTTGAGCAGTGTATATAAAAACACAAGCACACAGTAACTCAAGCTTAACCCATTTGTCACTTTATTAGAAACATACATTAGAAACATGTAGCATCACTGGACATCTGCTTTCATTTCCAGCCACAGCTGTTAATCATGGCATGTATTTAACTTAGTTAGTCATTCTGCATAGCAATTGCCCCATGGGCACATGTTAGATTTTAGCAAGCATGCTAATCAAATGGAAGTACATTCATGCTCTGATAGGCTGTCGGTACATTGCAGGGAAGACACATACATTTGTTCTACACAGAAACACTGTGTCTAATTTACCTGACTTTTGTGTCTTTGGACTGTCAGAGAGCCAGGCTGAAACCCATGCTCATATGGGGAGAACATATGAACTTCACACCATATGGATTACGACCATACTGCCAAAGGACATTAATTTTGTGAGTTACAGATATTGCCACAATACTGCCATGTTAAACAACATTTATGATTTATTATTTAATTCTGAACACACATTAAAAAACATTTTACAGTTTTAGGTTTGATATCAGAGCATTTTTTTTAATTCTTTGTAAAAGTTTTTATAATGATAATGCACAAAGATGGCAGAGCTTTGTAAAAAATCTATGGCTTTATTACAACATAAACCAGTCATATTTAAATGAATTTAAAACGACCTTTTGGCCTCTCAGCGATGGGGCCTTCTGGTTCGAATCCCAATGTGGGTGGAGTTTCCAAGTTCTCGTGTCCGAGTGGGTGTTCTCCAGGTTCTCCTGTTTGCTCCCACAGTCCAAAAACATGAATTCAAGATTAATTAAATGCTCTAAATTGTCCCTGTTATCTGTGTGAGTGAGTGTATAGCCAGCGATAGATTGGCACACTGTCTTGGGTGCCCAAGGCATTCTCCTCTGGATGGACACGAGAAACTCCCCCATGACCCTTGCAGAATAATGAATAAAAATTACAAGGGGGCACACTGCAGAAGATGTATGTCTGCAATGTGTGCAAGAAAACCTGTTTTAAAGAAACCTAAAGTATTCCTTTTCCTCTCTGTGTAGGACTGACTTAAAAGCAGCTCCTTAGAGTTGAACTGCGTGACCCAATTTCTCTGTACGGGCTCTGCTTTGTGTATTAAAGCATTACTGACAGACTGCTCTGCAGTGTCATTACTAATAAACATTACATGCGTAGAATAAGAATTCAAGTCATCACAACATTCTATGTACTTATTTTTCTATGCATTTAACTCTGTGTTTTTCATCCAGGCAAAAAGAACTTAAATGTTTTTCATATCATATATTATTTAGTACCATGTACGAAGCTTAATTATTCTGCTGTGTGTTTTTTTTTCTTTTTTTTTCTCGTGGGTGGTACGAAATCGGGACACTGGCTCACTATCAGAAGATTTAAAAAAAACTTGACAGCTGACCTACATAAACCAAATATTAATCTAACAATGAAACGTTTTTGCTCATTGACTTTGTGTAACAACCATGTTACTGGTGGCAGGTGCATACCATTTAAAGTCACAGAGAGGGTGACTTTAAGCAGCCTTTGTTTACCTCTGTGTAAAATTGGAAAGGGGTCAGGAGGAGAGATCTCATGACCTCTGAGTTAAATGGCATTTATCGAACTTGAGGGCAACTCAGACTACATGGATCTTGGTTCATACTGAACTTTAAAAAATATATATATATTTTCTCCATTTTAATTAATCAGTTTTTTTTATTTATTAGGGTGGCTTAGTGGTTAGCACGTTTGCCTCGCTGCGCTGGGGATTCCTGGTTCGAATCCCAATCTGGTTGAATTTTCCATGCTTTCCACTTGTCCCTGTGGGTTTCCTTTAAGGTCTCCGGTTTTCTCTCACAGTCCAAAACCGTGGATTCAAGGTAAATTGATTGCTTTAAATTGTCCCATATAGTTTGTGTGTGTCTGTGTGAGTTAATGTGTCTCGTGACCCTAGAAGAGGATTAAGCAGAAGATCATGAAGTTATTAGTTTATTTACTTAATAATTTTTAGTTTTAACATCCATACAACCATAAAGACAAAAAACATCAACCCAAAGTAAATAAAAAAAAATAAAAAAATAAATTTAAATAAACTTACACATACATAATGGGGCACATAATTATATCACCGTCAGATTTGATTCCAAAGGGGTCAACTAGGGTCTCAAGTACTTTAAAATTGGTCTTCATATCTTGCTAAAATTTTGTGGGCTGCCAGCCATTTCATATCTTAATTTTTAAAAATAAAGAACCTCTGTAAGTTTGCTCAGTGCTTAAAGACTGAGGTGGTGAGTCCGATTTCCACAATTTGAGAATGCACCTTTTAGTAATAACCATTCCATAAACCACTGTACTTGGAAAAACCAAGTAAAGCAGTTTTTGGGTCAGAGTCAAGATGATTTTTTTAGCGCAGCTGTCATGCTGTACTCTTGACTAAAACGTTCTTAGATCACACTGCAAAAATATAATTTTGACATAATAACGCTAAAATCATCTAGCATTACCAGTGCAGGACATCAAGGTGCATTTTGAAATGATCAGGTGTAATTTTTCCACCTCTTTGTTACACAGTTCAACCACAGACCAACTACTTTCAGGTTCTTTTCCTCCTAAAGTTTTAAATACCTGCTCTAAATAATGATCTATAATTAGGTTTTTCTCACTTAGACTTCAAAGCTTATTTCACAGAAACAGCTTTTTTCTCAAGCTTTTTTAAACCGCCAAGGTTCCATCTGTTCTGATTCATGTGTTATTAAGAGTCTCCACATTTAGATCATAAAGCCTCTTAACAGGAGTCCTGCAATGTTCAGAACTGTGCCCAATATGTTTTTTTCTACCAGTTCCCTTTATGTAATGTCTTTTGTTGAATTATATCATGCTGTAATTGGATGCCAATATTGCTAAGTTTATTTCTTTTGTTTCCCACAAATATTTGGAGTAACTTTGTTGTAGCTATTTACAACTTATTTTACTTTTACTGATGTTGATTTTTTTTCTCTCTCATTATACTAATGATCTGTAATTTCCATGTGGCCAGTCCATGTGATAGACTGCCAAACTTCTGCCTTCTGCCTGGTGTTTACAAAAACAGGTTATAACCCAAATCCAACTGACCAAGTGATAAAAGATTCAAAATAAAGTATTAACTGAAAGAAGATTTATGTTACTTTAGTTTGTAGTAATGTTCAGATTGATCCATGTCAATAGTCTGAAATAATTCAGAAAGTTACCTAGAGACAGATCTTACAAATAAAACTTTTTATTGCTAAGGCCAGTAAAACATTTTGGCTATAGGTTTTATATTAAACTGGCATTTTAAAGCATGCCAAAAAAAAGCGTTTTCTGTTTGTTTTGTTTTAAGGGCAACTGAGACCGGGATATACACTGCTAAAAAAAAAATAGAGAAATAGACAGTTAATTTTGGTCACTTTTGCATTTTGTAAGTTCTCTAACCATAGAGGTAGCATGAGGCTTGAGCATTAGCATGTCTACAACCCACAGAAGTTGCACAGGTAGTGAAGTTTATTCAGGATGGCACATCAATGCGAACTGTGGCAAGAAGGTTTGCTGTGTTTGTCAGCACAGTGTCCAGAGCATGGAGCAGATACCAGGAGACAATTTCCATTGAAGTTGGATCAGTCTGTCATTTGATTTTCTACTTTGATTTTAAGTATGATTCAAAATCCAGTACACCAGGAGACATAGAGGGGGCCGTAGGAGAGAACATCCACCGCCTCATCAGGAGCATGCCCAGGCATTGTAGGGAGGTCATACAGGCACGTGGAGGTCACACACACTACTGAGTCTCATTTGAATGTGTCTTGAGGAGTTTTCACTGAAGTTGGATCAGTCTGTCATTTGATTTTCCACTTTAATTGGAAGTATGATTCTAAATCTAGACCTCCATGGGCTAATATTTTTGATTTACATTTTGATCATTTTTAACTTTTTTGGTTCTTTACACATTCCACTATCTACGAAATAAAGATTTTCCACTGAATTATTTTATTCTTTGAGAGCAAGGATGTGTTTTTTTTAGTGTTCCATTTTTTTTTTTTTAGCAGTGTATAATTACTAATCCAAATTATAGGCCTGTTTAATTTATCTTTAGTAATTTTTTTTATCTAAAATGAATCATCATTATTGTTGGATAGTCAGAAAAAAATACTAAGTGAAGTCCTAACCCAACTCCAATTTTAAATCAGTATTTAATATAAAATTATTTTAAGTTTTTAAATAAAAATAAAAAAAATAATTAAAAAAAATCCTAATTAATTGATTGCTTTGACAGAACCGAATACCATCAACTTTGCAATTATTAAATCAGTGAGCTCATGATTTTGCCATGAACTTATGCCTCACAGTTTATATTTATTTTAGATTTCACTATGCAGAATGTATTGTATTTAGTTATGTAAAGCACTGTAAAAAAAATTATATAAATATATTTATTTATTTATTTATTTTTTAATTGTTGGACAAAATGCTAACATTAACAAATGAGGTGCAATAAATATAAGGTCTTATCATTTCTGGTAAGTCTTGCACCAACAGCCTTGACCTTTTTAATAAAAGATAAATATTTTACAACAATTCAGAATAATACATTTGAATTTGCAGAATAATTGTAGCCACCTAAATACAATACTGGCATTTATCTGTATGTTCATATTATCATGGGGTGTAGCATTTTCTGACTATCTGACCAGAGGTTTTAAATACACTTATTTAAAAGCATATCTGTAATGAGACTTATGAATGAATTCTTTATAAATCACAATTTGGCAAGTACCAAAAAAGAGGTGGTGGTGGTGTGTTTATCCCTCTCAATCACACCCACAGTGTTTTTACTTGCATCTGACTACACACTTTACATTGTGGTCCAACCATGCTTCATACAACACATCCTTTCTAAGGAGGCCTAAAGTTTTTAACAGAAGCTACATTCAGCACCTGGGTGTATATTTGTTTGTGGTTGTGTTGTGTGACTGAGTGCTTTTCTGGTGTAATGGTACACATTAGTGGCACCCTAATCATCACCATGATTACATTTCTGAAAGTTTTTGTGTTGTTAAATAAGATGTTATTCGGAACTGAATTCAATTTGTGAGTGGTGTTGAGTCGCTAGTATACACAAAATAAAGTACATATGCAGCCCTTTTACAGTGATTAGTTAAGATTTCAGCCACACACTTAACATGTCAAAGAATGGCATTTAATCACCCTTTTTCTATTTGTCAAATATGTAAACTACTTTTCGAAGCTCATTTCTATGGAGACCAGACATGACAAGATTTAAAAGTTGCTGTAAAAAAAATTATTTATTTATTTTTTTTACATAGATTTTATCCATTGTTTTGTTAATTCAACTTTTGGAGGTTGAAATCATTAAATGAGTATTTATGAATGTAAGCTTGTTTCAGAGTTCCATTAGAAAGTTAATATGTAACTGATTTGGTTTGTATTTAAGATGAGCAGTTCTGATCATACATAATTATTTAGGGTTTAATTGTGATTGCTAATGTGCTTTTTGTTTTATATGCTGTTGTCACAAAATTATTCAATTCTTTTTAGCTAGAATTGACGAGGTCTGTGCAGAGTGTTTTCCCCATGTCCCCCATATCTGCATGTCACCCCATGGATTTTCTTCCACAGAATGAATTTATTTATTCATTATCTTACGTTTAATTCTGTACTAGGGTCACTGTGAGGTTCCCCATACCCATCCAGGGAAAATGTCTCGGGCGCTGGCAAATACACCCAGGACAGGGCACCAACCCATCGCTGTGCACACTCACTTACACAGCCACAAACACACACTATACAGGACAATTTAGTGCATTCAATTTGCCTCCAATTCATGTTTGGACTGTGGGAGGAAACCGGAGCTCCTGGAAGAAAACCCACACGGATACTGGGAGAACATGGAAAATCCATCCAGATTGGGATGATTCGAACCGGGAACCCCAGTGCTGAGAGGTGAATGTGCTTAACCACACATTAGCAATACAAAATTGTGTCTGTCCAGCAATAGATTAAGGTTCTTTTAAACATGGTTCTTCTTCTTTTGCCCTATGCCCCAGATGAGATTAAGGATCGATTCTTTAATAAATGAAGATTAATTATTTTGAAATAAGATATTTAAACTACCTGAAATCCGGTGGTCCACAATCTTTTGATCTAGTATTTTGTGAGGGAAGAGGCAGCAGCTGTGCAGGCACAATAGTGTATATTTAGCAGGAAAAGACCTAAGGATGTGATTGTTCCATCCTGTGTGAAAAGCTCTGTGTAAAATAAACAAAAGTTGAATTATGAAATCTGTTGTACAGAAGTATTGATGTATTGTGGTTTTAGACATTTTTATAACCAGTATAAAACTTTTGAGGCAATGCCATGAACAGCTTTAATTAGTGACTTTTAATGAATTAAAATGAATTATATATTCAACATTCAACCTGCGCCCAGTGTTTTTACTCTGTACTATAACTAGACATATTCCTGCTCAAAGCAAGCTGAAATCTGTATGACCTTCCCCGCTCTAACACCTGTTTGTCCCGGGGTCTGGTTTCGCTATGAGGCGTGTGTGGATGAGAGAGTGGAAGCGTTTACAGCCTGTTATTAGAGAGCTGCATTAATAGTCACTGCTTTGATCATTGGGTATGACTGATTCTGATGTATGTCTGCATCTGGACCTGTAGTTTACATTTATGGTTCTATCCGCATGTGCGTGAGAGTAGATGAGAACATTATACTACATGATACTATATGAAGTCATAGACGGCATTTTCTTGTTTATTTTCGACAAAGTAGTGTTTTGACACATACACTATATTGCCAAAAGAATTTGCTTACTCATTCAAATGATCAGAATCAGGTGTTCATATCCATGGCCACAGGTGTATAAAATCAAGCACCTGGCATGCGGACTGTTTTTACAAACATTTGTGAAAGAATGAGTAGCTCTTAGGAGCTTAGTGAATTCCAGCATGGAAGTGTAATAGGATGCCACCTGTGTAACAAATCCAATTGGGAAATTTCCTCACTCTTAAATATTCCACAGTCAACTGTCAGCTGTATTATAAGAAAATTGAAGTGTTTGGGAATGACAGCAACTCAGCCACCAAGTGGTAGGCTACATTAACTGGGGTCAGCGGATGCTGATGCTTTGACGCGCATAATGTGAAGACGTCGCCAACTTTCTGCAGAGTAAATTACTACAGAACTCCGAACTTTATGTGTCCTTCAGATTAGCTCAAGAACAGTGCACAGGGAGCTTTATGGAAAGGGTTTCCATGGTCAAGCAGCTGCATCCAAGCTATACATCACCAAGTGCAATGCAAAGTGTCTGCTGCAGTGGTGTAAAGCACACCGCCACTGGACTTTAAGCCATGGGAGACAATCTGATGGATGAGTTTGGGTTTGGCAGTCACCAGGAGAACGGTACTTGGAGACAGGCTTTCTCATCTGTTTGACCGCTTCAAGAAGAATGGTCAAGAAATTCAATAAACACTCTCCTAAACATTGTAGACAGCCTTCCCAGAAGAGTTAAAGCAGTTCTAGCTGCAAAGGGTGGACTGACGTCATATTGTACGCTATGGATTAGGAATGGGATGTCACTTAAGCTCATATGTAAGTCAAGGCAAGTGAGCAAATACTTTTGGCAATATAGTGTACAGTACAGGCCAAAAGTTTGTATACACCTTCTCATTCAATGCGTTTTCTGTATTTTCATGACTTTTTACACTGTAGATTCTTGCTGAAGGCTTTAAAACTATGAATGGAGTTATGTACTCAACAAAATTTTAGTATCTTCAAAATAGTCACATTTGCTAAAAAAACCCATCATGTGCTACAGCAAAACTGGTACAGGAAAGGAAGACCAAGAGTCACCTCTGCTTCTCAGGACAAGTTCATCCGAATCACCAGCCTCAGAAATCGCAAGTTAACAGCAGCTCAGATTCCAGACCAGATGAATGCCACACAGAGTTCTAGCAGTAGACCCAGCTCTAGAATATCTGTTAAAATGAGACTGCGCAAATCAGACCTTCATGGTCAAATAGCTGCTAGGAAACTACTGATAAGGAAAGGCAACAAGCAGAATAAATTTGTTGGGTCCAAATTACACAAGGAATGGACATTAGACCAGTGGAAATATGTGCTTTGGTCTGATGAGTCCCAATTTGAGATCTTTGGTTCCAAGCACTGTGTTTTTGTGAGATGCAGAAAGGGTGAACGGCTGGATTCCAAATGCCTGGTTCCCACTGTAAAGCTTGGAGGAGGAGCTGTGAGGGTGTGGGGGTGTTTTGCTGGTGACACACCGTTGGGGAATTATTCGAAATTAAAGGCACACTGAACCAGCATGGCTGCCACAGCATCCTTCAGCGACATACCATCCCATCTGGTTTGCATTTAGTTGAACCGTCATTAATTTTTCAACAGGGCAATGACCCCCAAACACACCTCCAGGCTGTATAAGGGCTATTTGATCAAGAACGAAAGTGATGGTGTGCTGCTGCAGATGACCTGGCCTTCACTGTCACCAGACCTGAACCCAATCTAGATGGTTTGGGTGAGCTGGACTACAGAGTGAAGACAAATGGGCCAACAAGTGCTAAACACCTCTGGGAACTCCTTCAAGACGGTTGGAAAACCATTTCAGGTGACAAGCTCATTGATAGAATGCTAAGAGTGTGCAAAGCAGTAATCAAAGCAAAGGGTGGCTATTTTTAAGATGCTAGAATATAAAACATGTTCTCAGTTATTTCACCTTTTTTTTGTTGAGTACATAACTCCACATGTGTTCATTTATAGTTTTGATACCTTCAGTGAGAATCTACAATGTAAATAGTCGTTAAAATGAGAAGGTGGCCTATACTGTCAGTGGGAGGGCCATCAGGACCTATGAAGCCTTCTCTGAAGACCTAATAATATCTGGGGCACAGACTCATGGTAATTATATTTTGTTCATGGATGCATATTTAATAATCCAAATGCTCTGCTTTCTTTTATAAGGTTTACCTCAGTTGCACTGCTTCCAGACATATATTTTTCCTTAGTAAAGCATTTAGCTAATCAATGTCAGCATCATTAGTTGCCAGGTTTTAATTTTTTTTCTGCCTACGCCTTCAGAATAAATGTTGCTGGCCCCATAGCATTAAATGAGTGTAGATCAACCTTCGTTGCTTCAACCAATCAGATTTTACATTCTAAATGGTTTACGTTATGACAGCCTATTTACGCCCTCTGATTGAAGAGTACTTTTGTTGACCAGAAGTTCTCAGTCCATTAAAACTTGGACTAAGACTTTAGCATTATATATACTTGCATTATATAAAAGGAAAAAAACTTCTTAATGGAATGAATTAAACTCTCTTCTTAAGAAAAAACAATGATGTATTTTGTGTACAAATAATCAGGGATTTGTAGTGAGTGCTATTTTTCCAAATAATGTTGAAATTTTATGAGGTTACTATTGGCGAGTTTTAACTTTGGCTACAAGATTGAAATTTGATTAAAACACAGTTGTTGGCCGATGGTATCTACCTGTTATTCAGCAGCTGTGCCTGTGATGCATTGGCTCTTTACTCTGCTTTATGGCATAATAAGAAGTTTTCATAGGCATAATAGGCATTTATATGCATCATTGCTTAAGACCTATGTGTAAAATGCCCAGCCCGCCACTGATACACTAGAATAAATATTTGTATATAAATAAAGGACTAACACTAGTGCTACTTCTATGACTGCTAATAATATTAGGTTATAATTGTTTTTGTTTTGTTTTTGCTTTTTTTTTTTTTTAATAAGAAAATGGTTTTTTTTACAAATTTGTATAACGTCTGTAAAGATTCAAAGAGAACTCAATGTTGGGCAAGAAAGTCTTACTCAAAACTGACTTTTTAATCCATTCTTGAACCTGATCAGAGTTCAGGTCGATGTTCTGTACAGGCCACTGCAGCTGTCAAGACATGCTTTAATTAACCTAAATTAAAGTTCAGGCATACACTGATTTTAGAACGATAAAGGGCAATGTTTGCCACAAAGTTGGAAGCATATAATTGTCTAAATGTCTTTCTATCCAGTAGCATTAACTGTTTTTCACTAATTATAAGGTGTTGCTCAATACACATTTAAATACAGTACAGCTGGAACATTTTATTGTGCATTGTATTTTCTGGATGATTGGTGGACTCCCAGGCACTTAGTTAATAGAATGTATTGGTCTCTTGTTTCTGGTCTGGGAAATCTGAGTGCTAATGCTGACAAGGCTTCAGGGAGAAAGGATAGACTGTCAGCCTGGCCTTATAGTCTTCATGTTCGCCTCTTATCACTCTATAGGGATGAGTCATGGTCTTTTCTGCTTTAAACAGGACATTTGGGCCAGATAATGATTTCAAATGGACTATAGTGCTGAGGCTTGCCAAATAGCCGGATACAGTATAAGCAGTGACTGCAAATTTCATTAAATTTTATTAAACCTGTGTTTTTTTTCCCTGTACATTTTATATCATAAATTTTTTTTCTTTTTTTTCTTTTTTTTAGTGGTAAGAATATGGTAATGCTACGACAGCCAAGCATTATCCTAGTTTCATTATGTTCCCAGATTTTAATTATGTACCTGTCACTGGAAACAGCAATTAGTATTAAAATGCAAAACTGACATTCATTCATTATCTTCCGCTTATTCCTTTATGAGGGTCTTGGGGGGGTTCCTCATGCCCATCCAGGGAAGATCGTCTCAGGTGCTGGACAGATACACCCAGGACAAGACGCCAATCCATTGCTGGGTACACACTCACTCACACAGCCATACATACATACACACACTATACGGGGCAATTTAGTGCATTCAATTTACCATTAATCCATGTTTTTGGAATGTGGGAGGAAACCGGAGAACCCAGAGGAAACCCACGCAGACACAGGGAGACCATGGAAACTCCACTCAGATTCGGACTGAAGCCACCGTGATGCTCTTCATAACTGACATATTAATCTTATTTTTTAATTATTTATGTAGACAATGCCTTCAGATTAATAAAATATTTACACAGATTTTAAATATTTATAATTAGAAAGAATATTTAATTCATAATAATTTAAATAATGTAATATTATATAAATTAAATTTAGCATAATTGAATTTAAATTAAGCATTTCAACAAGCCTCATCTTTGGTGAAGAAAAAATTTGGCATTCTCTCCCCTCATTATTGAGCATTTGTAGTTGCTGAACTGCATAGTTCACGCAAATACAATTCGGTGTGTACATGAATATAGGATATTCAGAATTAATTGCATAGAATATCTTTAATGAAGAATGAGGCATGTAAAATAAAAAAAAAAAACATATTGCCTGCTTCACAAAGTTTTATGTAGAATAATTAAAACATGGCATTGTCTTTGGAAACATCAATGAACTTTTTCAGGCAAACTAGAAAATGTTTTCAAAATGGTTGCAAGAAAAAATAAAATTAAGTAAATGAAAAACAAACAAAAAAAAAAAAAATTCCAACAAGACTGATTCATATTAAATGTGAACATGCACACACATGAAATAATGATGTCTTTGCATGTCAGTGTTTTTCTGTAATTCCAACTACTTAAGAGTACATGAGCACAGATGCATTATGATAATTAATAGTTTTGTTAATGACCACAGAAGTTTGTGCACTGTGTTTTATTACGGAACTTGACTGACACCTGAGTCCCAGAAGGCATAAAATCAGTAAATTGGTTAAAAAATTATTTATTTATTTATTTTATTATTTTTTTTACTTCGAACTAGTCTGCTTGGTTTCCCCTTATTGTAATACATTTTGTTAGGTTTTTAATTAGTCTTTGCTAATTTAAAAAAAAATTCAAGTCTGTAAGGACTATTTTTTTTATCACTATTAAGGCCTACTTATTTTTGTTGGGCAGAGACATGGCATGTCATCTTTTTTAAAGGACTGTACATTTATGACACCTTTGAGGGTAAAGGAAAACATCACAATCTACATTAATATATTTTGTTACACAACTTACATGGCCAACCAACCAAGTTCAGGTTATTTACTTAGTCACTAATTATTTTCAAGATTTAAAATGGGACCTGAATGTCATATCTCGTTCAAAATCATTAGCATTACAATGAAGCTTTTCACAAACCACCCGTCATGTTAGAAGACCCTCTAATTCCCTTTAAATGTTTATATGTTTCCATTTTTAAAAGTTAGTCAAAAATGCACTCATAAAATCTGGGACTGTTGCTAAAATATCGCAAGGCTTACAACTGATCTTATTCATTCCTATGGTATTTAAATAGTTTAAGTAGTTTTGGTTATTTATCTTAGACTTTATTGTTTGAGACCCCACATAGATCCCTCATACGTAATTTGCCAAAACATGTCTTTAATAAGTTTCCTGTATACACTGAATTGCCTAAAATTCTTAGCATGAACCTTTCACTTGAAGTGGCCTTTTCTGACTTTAAAAACTTTAGGGTTAGCCCATACTTTTAGGTATATTTGGTCCTGTGTATTGTATATGCTGTGGTCTGTACTGTACTGTGTTTTTTGTAATTGCCAACTCATTAAAAAAATATGGTTATCACTGTTTATATGATAAACCTTTAGACCCAAACTGCAGAACTATAATCAAATATAGGTGCTTTTGAGCTCTTGATCTCTTCAGTGTTGTCTTGTTTTGGTCTTCCTTTGCCCTTGCCCCCAGCCCTCGTCCAGAAGGGTTTGTAGAAACTTCCTTTTGTAGTAGAGCCATTGCTCTTCTTCTTAGCTCTTTTAAAGAGTGTTTTATCCTCTTCATCCTCTTGCCACCCAGGTCTCTCTTTAAGAAGTTTCTCACGATCAGGCCGAACACTTCGCAAGACTTTTTTGAAGATACTGGTTGTTAGAGACAGCCGCCTGCAGAACTCCTGAGAGCAACTGAGGCGGAGGGGATGTTGGGGTGATTCTGATATCCTTCCTTGGTTATCGGCATCTTCAGATATCCTGCTTTCCAGTTCAGGCAAGTCAAGCCAATTGCCCACTAAGTCAGCAAGTACATTGTCTCCAAGTACCAATGGCTGCCTGTTTCTGCTGTCGTTCATCAAAGAAGATGTCCAATCACCAGAATCATCGATGTCGTACTGGGAAAAATCGCTATCAATTGAGGGACCTTCCCGTGACAGTGTGTCCATGAGTCCCTGCAAATTTGTCATTTTGGTTGGGTGTAATGTGGATCGATGGTTTTCAAATAGGGGTCCTGAAAGTGAAATATTAGGACTGTCACTTAATTGGAAGCTGCCTTGTGAATCATGGGATGAGGAGCTGTCATCTTCAGAACTAGAAAAGGAAGCAGAGTTACATAGACTTCCTCTGTGGTAGATTCCTCTAGGTTGATGCCTCCTGGGTACGTTTGAAATCACACCATGCTTCTCAAAAGGGGAGCTGGTAACAAACATAGCTGGGTCCATTTCTAGTTCAGACAGAGATGATTCTCTTGTCACCGTACAATTCTTTGGCATTTTTAACATGTTTGTATCTTTCTGCTTAATTTCCTTACAAATCCCTTTGTAATCGAATGGGATTGTTTGGGTTGCATCTGAGGAAGTGGAAAAAGAGTGTTCGTAGTGAAGACCAGTCTTAGAAGAGATTTGCAGTTGCTCCAGAGCTGTCTGCACCTTAAGAAATTTTAGTTCTTGCAGAGCTCCCATCATAGAGTTCATTTCAGTCTGGAGCCCATCGCCTGCCTCCTTCATGGAGAGCTGAAACAGAACAGAAAATAAATTAGAAAGGAAGTAAATATATACACTACTCAAAAAAAAGGAACACTAAAATAACACATCCTAGAGCTCAATGAATAAAATATTTCAGTTAAAAATCTTTATTAGATAGTGGAATGTGTTGAGAACAAAATAACACAAAAATGATTAAAATGTAAATCAAAATGATTATCCCATGGAGGTCTGGATTTGGAATCATACTCAAAATCAAAGTGAAAAATCAAAT
>JAOUQT010343707.1:0-12735 GCA_025769995.1 Xyliphius kryptos | reverse complement strand
AAAGTGCTTATCTCCTGCCAGATCCTGAGAGCTGAACTCCACGACTGAGCTGAGCTACATGTCAGCCTGAAAACAGCGGTGGGATCAGAATCTGGAAATAATAAATGTACAGAACGGGTTGCTTTGATAAAAAGGCAAAAAAAGGTTACAATGTTTAAACTGAGAATATCTGCAACAAGGACAAAAGGTCACAGCAGTTTACGACATAAGTCTTAATGTTTTTCAGAACAATGACTCAACTGATGATACCACAGTGTCAGGTGAGTGTGCCGAAAGTGTTATTGTGGTACACCACACCGCATCACTGATGCTTCAGCTGTATTTAAGGAGACATTTTGTTCCTCTACGTCATCGTATTCTTAACACTTGACACCATCTTTAAAGCTCAGCAGTTAAAAGTGCTAATAGACACGTTTTAGTGCTGGGAAGTTTATAAAGGCACGTCTTGCCAGATCATTTGGCAACAAAACTAACATGAGTACAGTTACATGAAAAGTGATGTCTCTGGCGTTGTCTGGGTTCACCGGCTGGTCAGCTCACGAGGGGCTTTCCACAAGGAAGACAGAACTGGAGTATATCATTATAAACTACTTTAAAGACCTCAATCAGGAACTGTAGAAACAGCAATAAGGCTGCATTAGATTACTGACAGAGAACAGGCTTTAATGGTTAGCTTTATGAGGATGTAGTACTCAACAGTTACTAGACAGTCACACTAATTTCCAATTGGATATCTGAGATCATGTAAAAAGTGGAATTTTACCCAGTGTTTACACTTCTATAGAACGCTGCAGTGGAAGGCTAGGATATGTCATAGAGTACTACAGTGTATAATGACTTACAGTATAATACTGGAAGATGCTGAATACTGACAACAGTTTGCACTGTGTAAGAGTAATTTATGTTTCGACAGATTGAGGTTGCTGATGCAAAAACAAACAAACAAACATAAAGCAATCCTAAATATTCCATTCATAGCATGTGGCTTATGCTGCTAATTGCATAAAACTCATATCTCTGTTCATATCTAAATACTATATATTAAACGACATCCTTTGATTCCTGTTCTGCAAATGATAAACACATCTCTACATGTGATTAGATATATAAAATAACCAACACACCAAGGGCCGTCTTTAAATGGCACCTCTTGGCCCTTGAAGCGTCACTATCGTTTTCGTTCAGCAGAGCAGCGTGGTGAGGCAGTCAGTGAAAGTGCACTATATAAACACCACTCAGTGACTAGAAAGTGATCCATCAATGTGCACTGCCATTGTAATGCACCTAAGACTGATTAAGTCAAAGGCAGCTAAATCATCGGAATTCCTGCTGTGCCTTGGCCCGGCTTGGTCTCCAGATTAAGATGAAAAGGTCTGCACATTCCTTGTCTGATAATTAATGACGTAACTGTAACGGATGATTGTATGACCACAGAGATTTACTTTTCATCACGTCTCATTTGAATAATTCTGCATGTTCTATAGTGAGAGAATTTTGTATCAGTGTAAATGAACGTCTTTATATTATTAATAATAATAATAATAATAATAATAATAATAATAAAAGTCTTTCATTAGGGTTAAGAGGAAGTTGTAAATTGTCTTTAAAGTGAGATTGGAATCACAACCGTGTAAGAAACCTCAATCATGTTATTATTGCTAAAGAGAGATGGAAAATGTATGCACTGGCACCACAAAGTCAGGAATGGAACTGATTTCAATCTGATGACCTCTGACCACATTTTTCTTACAATCTGACAGGTCATTAAAGGGTGCACTGTTGGTCGTTAATCTGGCAGTAAGGGATAAATACACATCCCCGTTTAAAATCTCATAAGTTGATTTATGCACAAACTTCCACATATATACACACACACATCTTTATATGGCACTATAACAACAGATCCTGGTATTTCTATTGGAAAACACAGCAGGACATATATTAAAATGTATTATAAGGGACATCGGCTCTTATTATTTAAAAAAGAATAAAAGTGACACTAGTTTTAATGTGGCTTTGTTACAGTAAAATCCTGATGGAAGGCACCTGCTCAGTGGCAAAGGACACACAGTGCTGAACACTTCAGGAAAAGTGTCACATAAAAAAAAAAAAAAAAACTTGGATCCTCGAGACCTCAAGTTTCATTGTCTCGCATACCGGAGATTTACTCAGAAGTGGATCTTTGAAGTATATATTACCGAAGACTAAGACAATATAAGAAAATGTAACAAGCAGAGGAAATTAGCACCAACTCCATTTATCGGATGATAGAGTAAGCACTATTTTGTTGTGTTTTCCAGAATTGCAAAGATATTTCCAATTAGCATGTAAAGGACATGTTCCTATTAACTGCCCATTAAGGGATCTGTTAAAAGAAATTAATTTGGCATTTGAACAAAGATGTGCTTTTTTATAAAGCACTAGAGGATGAAGATGAAAAATAGAGAGATGAATAAGGTTCAGTAAAACAATTGAGATTTCCCTTCATAACAGAGAAGGAGTTAAGGGTAGCTGGGTCAGATTAATGGTGCATGTCATTGGGGCCTTAGTAGTGGCCTCAATATCTATCTCATTCCCTCTGACTAACACACACACGCACACATAGGCACACACGTCACATAACTATCAAAAACAATGCTGATAAAAACAACAGCAAGGTTCACTCGAGTAATTGCAGACGAAGGGAGCTCAAACAGCAAGACTCAGCTCCCTTTCAGAATTTAGGTTTGGTTATGACGACATAGGGAAAAAATAAATAAAATAAACAGACCACCTACTCTTCATTTGCTGACACAGAATCAGTACCCCAGTGCATTAGTTTTAAAACAGCAAGCCTCTGACCATCTCTCTGACCCTGTAAATGTTAGTAACTAAATACATTTGTTGCTTAATAGATCTCAACATGTCATCTCTGCTGGGTGATTTAGGGAAAGCCAAGAAAGGAGAGTGCGCCTTGGTGGAGGGCGGGACACAGAGTGGAAATCAGGGGCATGGCAGTTTTACAAGATCCCCTGGAGTGCACAAGCACACTCAATCATCCAGCTGTGCGAGACTTACGGCCCAACACGTCAACAGGGACATGGATAATGCGGCCCAGCATACGGGTTAAGACAGGGCTTTGGGGTCCACTATTTTTTAGAAACAGCTGAAATGGTTCAACCATTATGGAGCACATTGTGCCGCTTATATATATATAAATGTGCATGGGAGTAACATGTACTTGTGATCGCTCCTAACCACTGCAGAATTAGAAACGCATGGTGCTCCCATGGTGGTCTTTGAGGAGCATAATTTAATCAAAAGCATTGTTCTCTGAGCTCTGTTCAGATTTCTAATTTGACATGAAGATCAATGATATGATGACCCGTAAAAAGTGTGTATGTGAGAAAAAGAGAGAGATAAAGGGAGAAAAAAGAGACAGAACCACAAGTTGGTACTAATTTAGAGCCATATAAATTATGTGAATGGTGAACTTTAAACTGTAGTGACCTTTGACAGAACTGGGCATGCAGGGATTATCTTCTCATTTCTCAGTAAGAGGTAAGATGAGAAGGCTAAAGCGGAGGTGATTAACAGCACAAGAGTGTCCTCCTCCCTTTAGAAAGATGTAGGGGGATCTTTGAACAAGAAAAAAAAAACACATAAGGAAGTTAACAATTGCTTTGTATCTAAAAATGTGTTGGTCTTTTATTAACACCCTGCTGTGGATGCCAATCTATTTTGCATATTCTGGTTAAGGATTGTGTGTTAACGTTTCAGAATAGTAATGGTAACGTCTTCCATATGCAAAGTAATTCAAAAAAGAAGATTAATTGCTTGAAAACCTAATTATTTAATACTGAAAAGCCATTTTTCAAGAAGTCAAGAAAAGTGTCTGTGTGAGTCTCGCCTGTGCAGCCCTCTCGCTAACAGCGCGCGGTAGTGAGTGTTATTCTAGTGTTAAATGAACGCTCAGGGTCCAGTGGAGCCCATTGAGCCCAGGCTAATTTGCTGTGGCAGTCAGGACATAGTGATGGAATGTGAATGTCAGCAAGCTCTTTATTTACACTCTATATAAAACCGACTAGTAATTAACACCGGGGTTCCTCCCGCGCTCAAGTGTAATTGACTGTTTCAAAGGACCGCCACTTCATATTCCAGATTGTGTATTAAAATTACGCTTTCCATATTGCCTACTCCCTTTACGGATAAGGGTCAGCACTGCTGGCACAGACACTCAAAACACATCAGATTTCTTTATGAGGACATTAACATTTTGACATATTAATAATGAGTAAGTGTATTAAGCTATACCCGAATGGGACCTTGTGCCATCCTCAGGAGGATGCACTTTTTCTTCATGCAGTGTGGTTTTATTTCTTCTAAGAAGAATAATTTTGTTAAGCTTTTTATACTGCTTTTATTTCAAAAAACAAACTGTGATTTACCAAACAATAAAACAATGAAATGCATGCATTGGCTTCAGTTCTGTAGAATATATATAAGAAACACACACAGAATACAACTAAATAAACTAAATAAAACAAACACATACTCTCGCCGGACACTTTATTAGATACACCTTGCTACTAAAAAGTGACCCCTTCACCGTCATAACTCTTCATGGTATACTTCCTTCTATAATTCCTTGGTTGTAACGAGTGGATATTTGAGTTACCTTTGCCTTTCTATCATCTCCAACCAGTCTGCCCATTCTCCTATAGCCTCTTATATAAACAAAGGATTTTCGCCCACACAACTGCCCCTCACTGGATTTTTTTTCTAATTTCTGCACTATATACACAGTAGATAAGCAGTTTATGAAATACTCAGACCAGTACTGTCTGGCACCAACAACCATGCCACTTCACTTAAATCGCCTTTCTTCCCCATTTTAATGCTCGGTTTGCACTTCACTTAGTTGTCTTGACCACCTCTAAATGCCCAAATGTATTGCTATGTGGCCATGTGATTAACTGATTAGATATTTGTGTTAACAAGCTATTGAACAGGTGTACCTAATTAAGTGGCTGCTGAGTGTATGTTACAATTATGCTAGCTTTTTCACTGATTTTCATATACACTGAAAAGCTCATTAGCATATGCTGATGGTTCTACAACATAAACTCTGTACTTGAACAGCAGCCGCAACACATTTTGTCATCTGTATCGCCCTAACATGTGTCCATATGTTCGAAACAACGTGCTTATAGAGAACATAAACTTCATACGAGAATCATTTGCATTGGCTAATTTGGGTTAATGTTAATGTTTTAATTAACTCAAGTTAGATTTGGCAGCAGTTTGGTTTGGAGAAATTAAATGTCAGGTTATCTAGGGAGTAATTAGTGTTCGCTGGCTTTCAAACTCTAATTAGCATGTTTTATGAGAAGCAGCATTGCTTCTTTAACAGTAGGGTAAACCCTGGGGAAAATATTAAAATTCACTCAAGTCAAACATCTCTCTGGGTCATGTTTTAAACAATGAAGAACATTCAAAAAACAGAACAAAAAAAAAAACAACAGTCAAATCCAATATACACTCTCTGGCCACTTCATTAGGTACACCTTGCTATTAAAAGTTTAGACCCCCTCTTTCCTTTAGAACTGTATTAATTCTTCGTGGCATACTTTCAACAGAGGCGGTATGCTACATTCCTTTGTTGTAACGAGTGGCTATTTCAGTTAAATTAGCTGTCATCTCGGACCAGTCTGTCCATTCTCCTCTGACCTCTCATATCAAGGCATTTTCGTCCACACAACCGCCGCTAACTGGATATTTTCTTTTTTTGGGACCATTCTCTAGAGATGATTATGTTTGAAAGTCCCAGCAGATCAGCAGTTTCTGGAATAATCAGACTAGCCTGTCTGGTACCAACAAACATGCCACGTTCAAAGTCACCTTTCTATCCCATTCACATGTTCGGTTTGCACTTCAGCAAATTGCCTTGACTACCTCTATATGCCTAAATGCATTACTTTGGGGCCATGTGATTAAATATCTGTGTTATAAAGCAATTAACCAGGGGTACCTAATAAAGTGGCCAGTGAGTGTACTAAAGAACACACATTTAACCTATGGCAATCAAAGCTCAAACTCTTTACATCTTTTTTGCGGTCTGAGACGTTCAGAAGAGAGGAACTTTTCAATATTAGCGATCTGGGCCCTGATGTCATGATGTTCCTCTTTCTCAAGAGGCGTGGGCGTCCTTCCCTCACACGCGGGCCGAGACACTTTTCCCAAGCCTTGCAGTCTGGGAGGGGGAGTAACAGTGCAGTCCTGTCTCAGCCCATTACCCACAGAGCATGCCGCTGGATTGCCTGGCTGAGCTGAACCAAAAGAGATGGGAATTCTGCTCTCCTGTATAAAGAAAACAGAAACATACAGTATTTATTAAATGTCATACACTGAATTCATATAATTCTTATATTCAATATCTGAGAATTATTACACAACAGATATAGTAATCTTTTATAATTTTTTTGTTTAGGATCTAGTAAAAAGGTTCACCTGGTGGCGTCTTATACTATAAGACTTTAGACACAAAATTCAGTATCTCCCATGCTGACAAGACACAATACTTCCATGTTTATCCTACTCACTCAACAAATGAAATGAATGAATGATAAAATTTTATTTAGATATCATACACAAAAAAGTGCCCAGCCCTCACAGGCTTACACAACACTATCAATATTACAATAGAAGCAGCCATACATAACAGAAATAGTGATTTTAACAGATGGGATATAGTATTGTTTGGCTCAGCATCCATGCTCTCTCTATACATTTCCCCATCTGATAATCAAAATAAATCAGGGTTTTTACACTCAATCTTTGCAAACATAGACGTTTTCAGGTCATCATATAATGGACAGTAAAACAAAAAATGGAATTCATCTTCAACAACACCTAGATCACATAAAACACACAGATATTTTTACGCTAATAACCCCTTATATTGCCCCCCTCAAACGCAAGTGGCAAAACCCCTGTGCACAGAGAGATCTTTGCCTTATTTTTAAATGACTTTTTTTTATCTTTTGGCTTTTTCCCGGCTTTTTACACTGGATGCCCTTCCTGACGCAACTCTCACCCTTTCGGGCTTAGGACCGGACAATTTTTAGCTTCTCCAATTCACCTAGAATGACAATTTAGCATTTTCCAATTTACCTAACGTGCATGTCTTTGGCCTGTGGGAAATCAAAAGAAATAAACACTTGAGATATATCAGTCTGTGTGTATAGAATGTGTATAATATACAAGTTTCACTTTTTGAATGGAATTATGGAAATTAATCAACTTTTTCATGATATTCTAATTTTATGACCAGCACCTGTAGAATCTTTTTAAGATCCAATAGTGCAAAACGCAAATCCTTGCCATTTTTTTACTGGTCTTAAGATTTTGATCAGGAGTGTATATGTCACCAGCTGACTTCCGTATCTCTTGCCGCAGTAACAAAGGTATGGACCACCTACACTGCATGAAGCTTAAGAAGGTTGTGCCCCTGTATGACCTGCTGCTAGAGATGCTTGATGCCCACATCATGCACAGTTCACGTCTGCCCACCACCACTGTGGCCGTTATACCCAAGCAGAACTCCGGTGCACCAGAACCCTATGGCTGCTCCTCTCAGCAGTTGACACAGTCATGCGTGGAAGGGCCTGTGGAGCTTAACCAAAATAGTAAGACATTTGTCATTCTTGTGTTTTGAAAATCCAGCTGGTTTTCCATATTGCGATACATTTTTTAAAACACACTTTCCAAGGTATAGTACCAAAAATGGTATGATTTTAATTAGAAGTGCAAAATTTAAAACCCTTCCAAAAATGCTCAGGTGCATCCTGTTTCCACTGATCATCCTTCAGATGTTTGTATAACTTGTTTGGAGTCCACCTGTGCTAAATTCATTTGATTGGACATGATTTGGAAAGGCACACACTGTCTATATGTGGTTCTATAGTTGACGATACATGTGGAGCACAAACCAAGCCATGTCTGAGAATTTGTCTGTAGACCTCCTAGACAGGATTTTATCAAATCACAGATCTGGAGAAGGGTACAGAACAAATTCTGTTTGTAAAGATCAGAACTCTCTCTACACTATCACTTGGTCAATCTGATTGATTGGCAAAAAAAGGCTTTAGACAGGGACAAGCGGTAGAACCAGAAGGTCACCTTGAATGAGCTGCAGCTTTGCTCTGTGGAGAAAAGAAACCATTCAGAAAGACAATAATTTCTGCAGCACTCCATCAAGAAGGATTGTATGGTGACCAGATGGAAGCCACTCATCAGACACATGACAGATTGCCTGGAGTTTTCTGAAAGCCACTTGGGGGGGCTCTTATCTGGTCTGATAAAGCAAACAATTATTTGTTTATTCTGAATGCAAATGTCATATAATCCCCAACCAATACAATTACAAAAGTAAAACATGCATTACACATAATGCTGTGGAGATGTTTCTGCCAGCAGAAATTTGTATACTAATCAGGGTTGAGGGAAAGATCACAGCAACTATGTACAGAGACATACTTGATGATAACCTGCTCCTGAAAGTGTAGAAAACGTTTGTCTTTTAACAGCACAATCACACTAAGCACACAGCCGAGATAACAAACGAGTGACTTTGGGACTCTGTGTATGTCTTGAGTGGCCCAGACAGAGCCTCCAGTTGAACCTGATCTCTAGAGAGATGTAGAAATGCACTGATGCACCTCATCTTACTTGAGGGTCTTGATATGTTTTGAAGTTAGCAATGATTGTTCTGAAGTTAGCTATGTACAATAGTTTATGGCATCAAAGTGCATTAATAAGGATTTAATTAGACTTTGCAGATACCTACAGAAACGACCACAGGCTGGACATGTTAGTATGAAGCTTTTTGTTATTTCAAACATTGCATATGAGGATACGATCCAAAAAAGATGTAATAATAATAATAATAATAATATTTTGCAAATAAATAAATGCTATAGTTCCAAAAGTATTCATGTTCCAATCACTTCCATCACTGCAGAAATATAAAAATATCAAGCACTTGGCATGCAGACTGCTTCTCCAAACATTTGTGAAATAAATGTATCACTCTCAGCATCTCAGTAAATTCCAGCATGGTGCAGAAAGAGATATGATGCCACCTGTGTAACAAGTTCAGTCTTGAAATTTCCTTGCTACTATATATTCAACAGTTCACTGTTAGTAATATTATAGCAATTGGCAATGGCGTTCCATGACTTAGAAACTGCATCCAAGCCTTACATCACCAAGAAAAATTTAAAGTGTTGAATGCAGTGATGTGATGCACAATGCCATCGGACTATACCGCAGTGGGTATGTGTTGTCTGGAATGACGACTCGCGTTCTTTATTTGGCAATCGTTCTTGGGCCAAGTGTGAAGTTTGATGAAGGTTGGATTATGGGGGGATTGTGGTGAAAGAAACTTTCTGGGAAGAGTTTGGGGAAAGCCACATTCTGTTCCAATATGACTGCAAAACCAGTGCATAATGCAAGGTCCATAAAGACAGTGAGTTTGGTGTGAAAGAACTTGACTGGCCTGCATAGAGTCCTGACCTTAACCCGATAGACCACCTTATAAATTACTATGATTCAGGCTTTCTCGTCGAGTTTGCCTTTATAAATGCACTTTGGAAATAATGTTCAAAATTCAAATAGATGAATACATTACTAATTGTTGTGGAAAGCCCTCACAGAAAAGTTGAAGCTGTTAATGTGTTGGCAGACATTATATTAAACTTATTGGATTAAGACTAGGATATCTGTCAATATTATATGGTCTGAATTCAGCTGAAAAATACTTTTGGCAATATACTGTAGTGTCTGTGTCCTCGTGCAATTTGCATAATGATCCCTAACTACACTATATACATATATACACTATATTTTACATAGTAAACATGCAATTTATTAACCTTTAAAATTCATTAAAATGTAACATTTTGTCTCTTATAGAAATCCATTTTATTGAGTGTATGGACATTTGACGGATGTAATGTAAATACTGTATGTGAATGGCAGTTACAGTCCTAACCATTATGGTATGGCTGATTATTGGTTGCAGTCCAAAGCCAAATTCATGTTTTTTAATGTGTTTGTATATCTATAATTGTGTTTTTTGGGCGTGGCTTGGTGTTATGTTATATTCAGGTTAAAATGTGTATAGATATTTGTGTTTTTGTGTTGAAAGTAGGAAATGGTGCAATGTGCACATTTGATCAGATATTAGTAATACTAGGAACATGGTAAGTTATTTGAAAGTAGTGAGAGTTCACACTTATTGCACATGCTAAAAATTTGCTAATCACTCTCAACGTTTGTGTCTCCTTCACAAAATCTGTATTTTCTTGTACATCATCTCTGATTGTTGTGATGAATATAACTGTGTTTCTCATTCACTTTCTAGTGATCAAAAGTGACCTTAAATGTAACCTGCATAGTGAAGACAGACTGAACCAAGATTCTCCAGAATAGCCAGACAGGACATCATTTAAGTCTGGGAGAATCAAAGAACTGGATCAAATCAGCTGTATAAAGCCTTAATATGTGTAGTTTTGTGAAAAAAAGATGTCACAGGTAAGAAATCCTGCAAATCATGTTTGTATTTAGTGGTTTTGTAAAACTCAGTGCATTTATTTTGTTTTTCTAAAACTTTTCTGTTATAGATAGACAAGACAGGTGCTGGCCACAAAATTAGAATATCATGAAAAAGTTGATTTATTTAGATAATTCCATTCAAAAAGTATATGTATACTATACACATTTGTTACACTCATACTGATATATTTCAAGTGTTTATAACTAACTAATTATAACTAACAACTAATAAAAACCCAAATTCAGTATCTCAGAAAATTAGAACATTACTTTAAACCAATAAAAAGGATGTTTAGAAATGCTGGCAAACTGAAAACTATGAACATGAAAAGTATCAGCATATACAGCACTCAGTACTTAGTTGGCTCCTTTTGCCCGAATTACTGCAGCAATGCGGCATGGCATGAAGTTACTTGAGGTCATCTTGAGTGATGGTTTGGGGGAGCCATGTCATCTGCTGGTGTCGGTCCACTGTGTTTTCTGAGGTCCAAGGTCAACGTAGCTGTCTACCAGGAAGTTTTAGCACACCTCATGCTTCCTTCTGCTGACCAACTTTTGGGAGTTGCTGATTTAATTTTTCAACAGGAAAATTACCTGCACACAGTGACAAAGTTACAAGTACCTGGTTTAAGGACCATGGTATCCCGGTTATTAATTGTTTAGTAAATTTCACCTGATCCTAACACTATAGAAAAGCTATGGGGTACTGTGAAGAAGATGTAATACGCCAGACTTAAGAATGCAGAGCAGGTGAAGGTCACTATAGGCACAACCTTGGCTCTCATAACACCTGGACAGTGCCACTGACTGATTGACTTCATTCCACGCCACATTACTGCAGTAATTCGGGCAAAAGGAGCTAAGTATTGAGTGCTGCATATGATGATATTTTCAGTTTGTCAGTATTTCTAAAAATCCCTAAAATAATATTCTAATTTTCTAAGATACTGAATTTGCGTTTTTTATTAGTTGTCAGTTATAATGATCAAATTAAAAGAAATAAACACTGAATATATCAGTCTGTGTGTAACAAATGTGTATAATATACAACTTTCACTTTTTAAACGGAATTATGGAAATAAATCAACTTTCTCCTGATATTCAAATTTTATGACCAGCACCTGTATGAATATATACAGTTATGTTCAAAATCATAGCAGTCTAACATCACTAATATGTTTAATTACTGATTTTGCCAGAAAAGTTAATACAACTTGGGAAATAATTCATGACCTAGTGTGGACATAATGGGCAACCAGCAGAATCATCATGAAATGTATGCTACTATATAGTTATAATTGATGCATTTAATAAAAGGGGCTTGTGGAGCTCAAATTGAGGCCATTCCTACTGTGAAGAAACCGGTGTCTATTATGGCCCTATGTTAAAGGAGGGCAGCAAATGTTGCACCTTCTGGTTTTATTGCTTGCTCATTTAGTAAAAGAAATTGAACGGAAGTATAATAAACTTTAACCAAAAAGTTGATTGCAGAGGGGGAAACATAAAGAAGGGGAAATAATTGGCTGCTCAGCTAAAATGATATCAAATGCTGTAAATTGGAAAAAAAATGCAACATGTGATGGAAAGAAATACTATTATCTTTATAAATCATAGACTAACAAAAATTGCGAGGAAGCTTCCAATAATCAGCTCAAGGGAAAACAAGAAACATCTTCCGAGACCTGTCACTACTGCAACAATCAGAAGACATCTATGTGAACTCAAACTATTTGCAAGAAACTCTCATAAAGTAACATTGCTGAAAAAAAGATATGTTGAAAATGCTACGGTTTGCTAAAGAGTCATGCTGCCGTATGCTAAAGAAGAAATGCAAGCAGGCAACATCCTGCTTTCAGGCTAACAATACTGATATTATGAAGTGGCCAACCCAATCCCCATTACTCAACCTGATTGAGAATTTTAGGAGTGACAACAAAAATGCTGTTTTTATACAAAATCCAAGAATGCAAAAAAAAATTGTGGAATAGAGTCCAGTCTGCGTAAGTTGGAAGTTAGTTGCTTCCATTGTAAAGCAGTTATTAGAAATAAAGTTTATATAACTATATACAGGGGTTAGACAATGAAACTGAAACACCTGTCATTTTAGTGTGAGAGATTTCATGGCTAAATTGGACAAGC
>JAOUQT010343691.1:0-12735 GCA_025769995.1 Xyliphius kryptos | reverse complement strand
ACGATTAATTAAAGAGAAAAAACTAGCACCGTGGTATAATAATTTCACACGGACCCTAAAACAGACCACTGGGAAACTAGAACGTAAATGGCGTCAGACAAACCTTTTTGTGCATAAAACAGCATGGAAGGAGAGTCTTATAAACTATAGGAAACCCCTGTAAGTATATTATATATAGATAGATAGATAGATAGATAGATAGATAGATAGATAGATAGATAGATATATCATAGATAGACATATATCAGAATGTATGATTTTATATCTCCTTTCCATATGGAGCCTCAGTAATCAGTTTCAGAGAAGGAAGCATATGATAGATCAAAACAAAGGCTTGTGATGTCATCCTCTAGATAAGGCCCCAAACAACAGCCATTAGACTGTATTAAACTATGTGAACTCAGTAACATTCCTGAAAAGCTCAGGCTAAAAGCCCCTCCTTCTACTCGTTATTTCACAGCACATTCCCTCCCACTGCTTTCCAAGAACTGGAAAGAAAACAATGGAGCATAGCCTTACAGAAGGGACACCGTGTTCCACAACAGGAAGTTCTGTATTGACTTTCTGTCCTTCTCCTAAAATCAGTCTCATATCAGTAGTTGATTTTAATCAATGTTTTGAGAACACAGTGTTTCTAAGAGGTGAACATTCCATCTATACATTATGGGGTTCAGATACAAAAAATAGCCTGAACATTTTAACTGGGCTATTTGTGAAATATGTAGGCTTAACATAGACATGCATTTCCCTGTTCCTGCTATTACAGAGAATTGAGCCCCCTCCACACAGAGATCTGAAAGCTGCTATACAACTCTTACTACAGGGCTATAATTAAGACTGCTGTATAGACAACCCCATTCAGAAAACAACGTACAGAAGAGAAGAGTATTCTAAGTCATTGAAAAAATATCTCTGAGCTAATCTGTGGCACACGTACAGAATTAAAATGGGTATCTATTTCTTAGACTCCGTTTTAACAACCAGCTACCAACACAAAGATGTTGTTTTATTTATCTATAGTGCAGGATTTGTGTTTATAATTGGCATACAATAATCAATATAAAAAAAATAAATAAATAAATAAATACACTAAATGTACGTTTTTGATAAAGCATCTCTGAAAGAAAGTAAATTCTGGTCTTTCAATAATGAAGACAGATGTTTTGACACTGACAAGCTTTGAGCTAAGCTGTAGCACATAACAGAGATATTTCAAATCAAGCAAGACTAATAGCGTTCCCTAGCCATCACTGGTGCACATTTAGCACTGTATAAAATACTAGTACTTTAATTACAACACAAAGAAATGCAGTCAAATGGATGTTTCCATAAACCAAGGCTGAAATATTTATATTCATTAACTGCTCATTATACACATATAATAACCAACAATGCTCTTTTAATATTGTCAGTTGACTGAGCATGTGCATTTATAGCTCCCAGTTAAATCTAACAGCACATGGTGCCCTGATAAACATCGAATTAACTGCTGCACTTTGCTGTAGGCCCTCACTTCTCCATTTCCAGTGTTGAGGAAAACATTAAACCAGTCAGCTGGCATGGCAATTAGCACAGCCACCATCACAGCCACAATGTTTCTCGCACCAAGACAAAATCTGCCCTTCAATATTTTCTTTGAAGTCAGGAATTCTAAACTCACTTTCCCTATAATATGTATCCATATAAATGTCCCTACAGGGTCATTTACATGGATGCATACATACATATATATATACACATTACATACATATACATATATATATATATATATATAAATATAAAAATCAGCAGGTGGTGTAGCGCTCATGGAAGTATTGGCAAGACAAAGTGACAGGTGAGAAAAAAGTTAAAAGATGAAAAGTATAGAATAAAGGCCACTGTCACCACTGATTTTTCTGAAGTGTATGTGTAACATAATTAAATTATTTGGGATGAGAAGGGAACAATTCTTCTCTTCTGGGTCTACTTTATCTGCAAAACAAGAAGTCATCATGCTAGTGAATCGGGATGAGCCCAATTAAACAGATAGAGCTGGCTTTTATAAACCCTGGCTCCTTCATTTGGCTTCAAATTAATGATGGAATATGTTAAGTGGAATATGTTGTGTATATACTGTATTTCAAGATGTTTTTTTTTATTATTATGAAAATAGTATGAACTTTTATACTTTTAACTGAAGTTTTTTACAGGTACTGCAGAATCCACCACACAAGTCCCTGTAATTTGTTACTAAACAATAATACTGTATAATAATAATAGCACATTAACATCATTTATACTACTACTCAGAACTGCTGTTATATGAATCCACATATTTAAATGTGCTGATTAACCAGGGCTTTGCTATCATTTTGATTTGATTAATAGTTGTGATCTGGGATGCTCTTATTGAGAGGGACAGATTTTAGTACACAAGAAAGGCTTTGGAAAACTTGGCGGCCGCCTTTATGCAGATGAACGGAAAGGCAGTGAACAGCAAAAAAAATCTAAATCTGATGTTTGCCTACCTGGACATCATAGAGTGCCACAATGTTCTCATGCTGTAGTTCCTAGAGAGATAAAATCAGATATCAGATAGACATCAAAACCCATATAAGGTAAATGCTAATAAGGTCAATTAAAAAATGGTAAAATTCTGTAACACAGCCTCAATCAGCAACATACCTTCAAAATTTTGATTTCCTTTCCAAGCAGAATCTGAGACTTGGAGAGGTTCTTTTTGTTAATGCTCTTGATGGCCACCTCCCAGTCTGTCTTCTGGTAGTGGATAAACATGAAAATGAGAAATAATGATTGATTACACTATTGAAGAATGTTGAAACAATGGTGACACAGACAAGATTATTTTGAACTTTTTATACCCTGACCAGTCCTGCAGTGATTTAAAGCAATCTGAATCAATAATTCCGTAAGTACATGCTGAAAATTAAGAGAAATGTTTTTTTTTAATTTGCTAAATAAAAGAATATTTTTGATTGCTACATAAAAAGTACATTTACAGTTATAGATGTAAACAGCGTATAAACAACCAAACCATTTACTTCAAGTCAATTTAGAAAATACAAATTAAAATAATAAAACAAAAGTACAACATACTGAATATTCTCGATTGGCGGAAAACATATAGGGTCATATCTTACACTCTGCACAATGTGCGCCAGGATGCTCATTTCTATCTTACACCTCACCAACAGTCTATTTGAACAACTTCTGCCTGCTTTGTTTATATATTATGGTGCTAAATATTATTGTGCTTGTGAATACATCAATCCAGGTGGCCGTGGTCGCCTCGAAATGAGCTGTCTTTAGGTAAATATCCGGCATACTGCTATCTTTGCAACAGAAAACACAGGTGTTCCACTGACTGGAAACCTAGGCAGGCGTCAACAGTCAGATGTTAATTGCTATCTTGGAAGTGATTTGCCATGCCCAACGCGAGTACACCCCTACTTGTTATGCACACACAGACAAGCAGCAGTGCACAAACCCACAGCGCGTGCCACTTGGCACAGCTATCCAAAATTTTTAATCAACAATAAACCGAATACCAAATAAAATTACATTAACACAAAATATAGGTCATTGTCATATTACTTTTGTTAGTGTTTGCTAATTATTGAATAGAATTCATTAATGATATTTGCTAATTTGTTGATGATCAAATGTAACCTTGTTTCTGTTGTCAATTTGGCTATTAATGTCGAGAATGACATTAATAAACCAATAAAGCTGTGAACCATCCTATTTATCTGCAATGTACTTCTGTCATGCTCTGGGCATGTCATGTCATACGCAGTCATTGCTTTGTGATGGTTGGCTGAACAGTTGTGCTCTATGGGATAAGCGAACTGAGAATCCCAATCTCTAGTCAGCTGTTTTAGACCTAGAGACTTGAACTCCAGTTACTAATGCTGCTTGATTTTTCCAGCAGTGCACTCTACCCACTAAGCTATCGAGGTATAAGCTATCGAAATTAGTTACTATTCACAATACAATTATGACTGAATCTGTGGCTTACAAAGTATGTTTATGGTTTTCTCTGTTTATGGTACAACTTGCTTTGAGCCAAACAAGAGTCAGGTTACTTCCCTGCATGACCCTGCAGAATTTAGTTACAAATCAACTTGATCAAAAATTTCACAGTATCACACGGCAGATTTTTTTTTTTCAATTGGGGATCCAGTCCTGACCTCCAGTCCATGATTCAACAAATATTTCAGCCCTGCTCATTCCTCTTCTAGCAAAAGTGTTGTGATGGCTGTTGTGGAATTTTGGTGTGAATTCATTTGTGCAATAAATGCCCAATTAAAAATAACCGTAAATACCTCACTTGAAATCAAACCTTCATCACCTTCGTAACTATAATTAATTATCATATGTAACGCTGGTTTCAATAAAGTTTAATACAAGACAATGTAATAAATACAGGACAACTACTCACGTTACCATGTAATAATCAAGACAGAACTGAGCATGTTCTCTGCAAGGCTCAACTTGTGCATCACAAGTGCCACAACATAATTACAAAGGACAAGTTGTTTTTTACATCCAAGTGCGAAATCTCTGATGTACCATAGTCAACAACATACAATTATGAAATATATATGGCAGAATTTTCCGCCTTGAAAAAACGTGCTTGTGTTGCCATGGGGATTTGTGCTCAGTCATCTTTGAGAGCAGATAATGTCAGCGTGGACGACCTGAGACGGAGTCGGGGTTTTAGCTTATATTCAGGTGTTCAGTGGGGTTTACGTCTTTGTGCAGGTCTAGAGTACTTGTACTCAAACATATGAAAACCACTGACCTTGCTTGTGCTTAGGGAAAATGTCCTATAATGTACAATAAAGTGAAACTGTAACCTGCAGTATGTAGACATGCTGTTAGAGATGGTAAGATTTATACATTCACACTGGTTAAATGTGATCATTATATTGTGCTGCAACACAATTGTGAAGAAGCATATTGAATCGCATTATATGTATTTCATATTTATCTTTATGGCATGGGATCAATGGTCATGCACCAAGATAGGTATTTCAATGTACAACAATTTATATCTGATCCAGTCCAGTACTGATACTCTATACTGAATAGATTTTCATAATTACTTAACACTGATAGACAAACTTTACAAAAATGACTGATTCCTCTCTCTCACACAAATCAACTAAAATGATGATACATGTGATATTTTTTGGCTATATAGTCACATATGCCAATAACACAAATTTAAACCTGCCTCGTTGATTTGCCATATTCATGAAAAATAATTAGAAATTAAATAGATTATGTGGTTTTTGTGCAATGTATTAAATGAGTGGTTCTCTTTTGCCACCCAACCATTGGCAGCAGCCTGGAGGAAGCTGTTTTTATGAATGAATGATGCAGGAGTCTGAACAATCAGTGAGAAAAACGTTTTTTTTTTGTTAGCGCACTTATAACAAACATATACAGACCCATTCATGTAAAAGTTTATTAATTTCCATAACGTCACATCCTTCACCACCAGAGGGTGACAGGAACTGTGTATCCAGACTCACCTGGTTTCTCACACACACACACACACACAGGGCAATTACCCACAGCACTCTCTTTGATTGAATGCACCTGACAGGTCTATTTAAAGGCTGCAGAGATTAGAGAGGCTATGGGTTGACTCAAAACTATTTTGTCCATGTTGTGGTTCTAAATGTGTTTTCAGTCAGTCTGTCTAGTGTCTTTAATTAAAGTTTGCTATTACATCAGTTACTCCGCAATCACTGGATAAAGAACACCTCCCATTTTGATTCTCTTTGGGTGTTTTTGCTTCACGTGTCTTGTGCTTCTGTGGACTAGAACTTACTTGTTTTTGTCTTACGTTTTCCCTTTTAAAAGCAGTAAGCCGGAATGTCTGAGAGCTCAAGATATTGAGTTCTTGTTGGTGCAACTTCTGTGTTTTAATTGTGGATGATACCAGTTTTGTGTTTGTTGATTATCCCAGCACTCCAAGCTATTATATATTTTGTGTGTGCCACACTGTACAATAAACCACTGTTGTCTCCTAAGCTCTTGTCTGGAGGGTTTTGTTATAGGTCGACCCACCTCCAAACATGAAGACAGCAGACACGAATGCTTTGCAGGAAGCTTTGTTTCTTAGCACATAGCAGCTGGAGAAGACACACATGGTGCTCCATGAGATGACAATGCGGGCCCAATCTGAATCAGACAACTACTTATAGAGCCTACATCCCCACGTTTCCCCCGGAGCGCTTCAGCGGTAAATGAGAATAGTGTAAAGGCTTTCTCCTCCAGTGCGAGATTTTTTTTTCAAATCAGGTGAATGAACAAAAGGTGCCTGCTGAGCAGCAAACCCTGGAATGGGCCACAAATGTATAGAATCGCGCAGGTGAGCAGGCACGCTCTTATGAAAATTGTTATGGAAATGTTCAGAGCGTACCTAACAAGCGTAGGGGTCCATCTCTATATCTGTTAACTCGGCAGAATTATCAGTCCGTTCCAGAATTAATAATTATTTATTTATTGTTTAACGTCATCCTCAGCACTAGTGGCTATTCTAATGACAGGAACACGCGCATACTCATACACAAGTCTCATATCATACACAAAGTCACATATCAATACACAAGTTAGTGACAATTTAGCATTTCACATTTACCTAGCGTGCATGTCTTTGGACTGTGGGAGGAAACCGGAGTACCCAGAGAAAACCCACACAAACACGGGGAGAACAAGCAAACTCCACACAGAAAATCCCAGGTCCCCCACCCAGGGATCGAACCCAGGGCCTCTTACTGTGAGGCCACAGCACTATCCACTGCGCCACCGTGCCACCACAAAATTAATAATTAAAATACAGATAAATTCTTCCTGCCCTTATAGATTCTAGAGGAGTCGGAAACTTCATAGATCTCGAAACCATAACTGATTCAAACATTCAGAGGTTGGAATTACAACACACCCTTCAGATAAAGGAACCAATCGGAGGAGGCATGATTACTTATAAAACACTTTGAAAAATTTTGAAAATGACCATCGAAGTCATTCATGTGGAGGAAACAGCCTTCTTGGTCACTCGCTCGACATCCTACCCCATCGTGCTGGGCCTGGCATGGATGAGTCGCCATGACTCACTCATCTCATGGAATCAGAGGGAAATAAAAGCCTGGTCTCTGGACTGCTTTAAGTGCTGCCTGACTCAAAACCTATTCGGATGAATTCAACCACCACAGAAAGCTCTGAAATTAGGTGGTCATTCCGAGTAAATGTTCTGAACTGAGGGAGGTGTTTAGTCCGAAAAAGGCATCGGTCATTTGACTGCAAAATCGATTTATTTCCAGGGTGTGTCCCTCCGCGTGGCAAAATCTATGCTCTCTCTGTCCCGGAAAAGAGAGCCATGGAGGACTATATCTCAGAGGCGCTCTTTGCCAGCTATATCAGACACTTCTCCAGCCTCCGCCAGTTTCTTCTTCATTTAGAAGTAAGGGGGGTCTTCAGCCCTGCATTGACTATCATGGTTTGAATCGGGTCAGGGTGTCTGTGGCTTTGGAACAACTCTGTAAACCTAAAATATTCACCAAGCTGATATGAATAAGAGAGATAAAGTTGAGTTTTTGGGCTATCTGATTAGTGTTGGCAAGGTTGCTATAACAACGGACAAGATGGAGGCTGTCCAGGAGTGGAAACAACCAGGTTCAGTAAAAGAAAATTTCTAATTTCTATCGTAAATTCATTCAGGCTCTCAGTTATATTGCTTCCCCACTCACAAACCTCCTCAAAAAGAATCCAAAAAAATTTGATTGACCCTGGAAGCACCTGTGGCATTCCAAAACGTAAAGACTGAATTGACCTCAGCCCCTGTACTCAAGCAACCTGACCCCTCTCTTCTGTTCGTGGTGGAAGTAGAAGCCTCAAACACTGGAGCGAGCGCCATTCTATCTCAACGTCAGGTTAAACCCACAAAATTAAACCCAGTGGCATTCTTTTCACACAATATGTCCCTTACTAAATGTAATTATGAAGTGGGAGACGGAAAGCTTCTGGCAATAAAATTGGCTCTAGAAAAATGGAGGCACTGGTTGAAAATGGGGCAACGCACCTGTTTTTGATCTATACAGATCACAAACATTTAGAGTACCTGAAATCCGCAAAACAGCTAAATCCGAGACAAGCTCGATGGGCCCTGACACTTACAATTCCACATTGCTTATTGACCGGGCTCAAAGAATGGCAAGGCTGACGTCCTCTCTCAGCAATTCAACAGGGAGGATAATGAACCTTTGCAATCTATTCTGCCCCTGTATAAAATTAATTCATGCCATCTTCTGGCATCTGAATCAGCTCATCCAGAGACAACAACCCACCAAGAATTCAGTACATTGTCCTCCAGATCTGTTATTGGTGCCGTCCTCCCTTAGAAATACACTAATTACATAGGCTCATGTTATTCCAAGAGTGGGGCATCCGGGCACCAGGCTCAATCTAGATCTGCAGTCAGCAAGGTATTGGTGGCTGAATATGATTAAAGACATTAATGAGTTTGTATTGTCACAGGCTAAGGTTCCACGAGCGCTTCCGGTGGGGAAATTAATGCCATTACCTGTGCCAGAGCTTCCCCGGTCCAATATAGCCAGAGACTTTGTAACCGATCTCCCTTCTTCCAGAGGTTCTTGTCATCGTAGATTGGTTCTTAAAGTCTGTGCGCTTTTTTCATTTGCCTAACCTTCCATCTGCCATGTGTACCGCTGAATTACTCTTAGAGCATGTCTTCCGTTATTTTGGCATCCCAGAAGATATTGTGAGTGATAGAGGTCCGCAGTTCACGTTCAAAGTATGGAAAAATTTCATGGTGAAGCTAGGGGTGTCAGTTAGCCTAACGTCTCGTTATCATCCACAGGCTAATGGTCAAGCAGAGAGAGAGTCGATCAAGAACTTTGAACTTTCTTGAGGATGTTTAGCCGTCACCGTCCCCAGGACTGGTCCAGGTATCTGTCGTTTACCGAAAATTCCATAAAACACTCTGCCACTAAGCTAACAACCTTCCAGTGTGTCCTGGGCTATCAACCACCTCTCTAACCCTGGAACGTTAACCCTACAGACACCCCCGCTGTGGACTCATGGTTCAGAAAAAGTGAGAGAGTATGGGCTCAGAACAATCAGCGGCTATCCACTGCCATAGCCTCCATAAAACGCCAAGAGGTCAAGCGTAGAAAGCCCAGTTACAAACCAGATGATCGTGTTTGGGTGGCAACCAAAAGTCTAAAGTTGGACGGCTCAGGTATCTACCCGACTTTTCACATCAGCCAGCCTAAGCCTGTTTGAAAGGGTCCATTGGAAGAACAAGGGGAATCCTAGCCACCGGAGCCCTTCGTAATAGATGGTCAGACCTTTTCAATTAAGCAGATCGTAAATTTTAGACACCAACAAGGAAGCACACAATACCTCATAGAGTGGGAAGGTTAGGGTCCAGAAGAGAATAGTTGGGTCATGGCCGATGACATCTTGGATCCAATACTCATTCAGAAGTTCCACAAACAGCATCCAAACAAACCTGCTCCTCACAAGCCAGGCAGGCTCAGAGGGAGAAAGAAAAGGCTCCTGGTGTTAGCCCCTTGAGAAGGGGTTCTGTCACATCTTTAACCACCAAAGGGCGACAGGAACTGTGTGTCCGGACTCCTCTAGTTTCTCAATTACTCACAGCACTCTCTTAGATTGAATGCACCTGACAGGCATTTTCCTTCACCTTTCTATCTATTTATGGGCTGCAGAGATTAGAGAGGCTGTGGGTCGACTTAAAGACTATGTTGTGTGTGTTTTTCAGTCTGTCTCTCTAGTGTCTTTGATTATACTTTGCTATTATATCAGTTAATCCGCGATCACATAATATATTTGGGTGTTTTTGCTTCACAAGTCTTCTGTGGACTTAAACTTACCGGTTTTGTTTTATGTTTTCTCTTTTTAGAAGCAGTAAGCTGGAGTGTCTGGAAGCTAAAGATCTTGAGTTCTTGTTCTTGTACTGCAACGTCTGTGTTTTCATTGTGGATTATACCAGTTGTGTTTGTTTATTCTCCCAGAACTCCAAGCTATTAAATATTTTGTGTGTGCAACATTGTACGATAAAACCGGTATTGTCACCTAAGCTCTTGTCTGGAGGGTTTCATTACAAATAATTCCATTCAAAAAGTAAAACGTTAGATTCAGGGCCCATAATTTAAAGGTTTTAACTGAGACGTAGCTTGGACATTTCAATCTTTCTGCATATCAACCAGATTCTTGACTTTTCTCTTTTTGATAATCCGCTGAAGTCAACGGTCCTCTCTTTTGCTGGTGCATCCTCTCCTGCCACATTTTGTCCATCCACTACGTAGATTACGCTTTCTCCACAGTATTCTATTTTTTTTTTATCCTGTTATTGTGGGTTTTATGAGCTGTAAGCGCAAATTATGTAAAAATAAAACAAATAAATGAATCTATAATCTATAAAAGTTTAACTTTTTGAATGGAATTATGGAAATGAATAAACTTTTACAGGCAATGAAAAAATCAAAGAGACAGGAGAGAGAGAGAAGAATCATCATCATCATCATCATCATCATCATAAGTGCACAACCAGACGACCTAGAGACAAAACAGATCTGATAAATATTAACTAACCTTTTTGTGTCTCCCCTTGAAGACGACGGCGAAGGCTCCGTGTCCGATCAGGTCCTTCCGGCTGTACTCAAAATCTCCGACTGTCTCCATTTGTGTCCTGAGTGTGTGTCCACAGTGAGTCCGGGGTAAAACGGAGTAATGGACCAGGATGGTTCAGGGAGATTAAGCACGAGCTGAGCAAGAGCACAAAGCCGAACCCAAACACGGTATCATTCCGTTTACACTGAGCAAAAGAGCTCGCGCAGATAACGACATATCTACCGTTACAGCACAGATGTACTCTATATCTCGGGAGAGCCAGCTATCTAATTGTTTTGTTGAAGCCAGCCGTTAGACTGCGATCAGTCTACAGTAACATAACTGAAGTAGACGTGATCAGGGAGTCTTATTATCACTGGCCTAATAATCTGTCATTTTCTGATCCAGTTAGCAGTAAGCTAACCACTGCTCTGTGTTTCCGCTAGAAGCAGTCTATCTACATGGTGTCAAAGGAGTTTATATCCGGACAGGAGCGGTGTGACTGACAGCTCTGACTCGCTGCTGGAGCTCAGGCTCAGTGTGAAGCCCATAACAGGATTGACACCGTCCAAAAGGCAAAATTACTGATCACAAGTGCATTACAGCGCGCAATGACAAATCCTTGTAACAGGAAATAAATTCACGTTTTCCTCTCGGCAGAACAAACAAATACGACGAGAATTTCACAGATTATATTCCGTTCCAGCGAATAACCGGAAAACGCCGAGGCATTTCAGCATCGATCCACAACGCTAAAACGCTCGCTGTTTGGTCAGCTCGGGGTTCAGTTTATATATATATAAAATATCTTCTCGAGTTCATCAGTTTATTCAAGACAATATTATTTTATTCGCCTGTACACAAGAAAACTTGCATATTCTTAAAAATACAGCTAAATTAAAGAACAATTAATCACAATGATGTTCCTTTTTGTTCCAGCATTACCCTCACTGACCGAAGTATTGACGTATCTGCCCTACATTATCAAAATGTCTTCATCCGCCTACCGATGTGCGCATACGCGTCGCCCTCCGCCACCGAAAATAGTGCCCAATAGTGTATTTTTTTCTTTTAGTATTTCTGCCTTTCCCTTCCACAGCGCGGCACCGGAGCTCCGAACTGGCAGATGGTTTACGCAGGATGCCCATTCCTCACGCAACCCTCGACCTTTCGGACCAGATAATTTACTTTGTGACTGTGGGGAAATGGGAGTATTGCATAGTCCACACAGAAATTTTCCAGGTCGCCTGGGATAGGGCGATAGCAGTACCACTGCGCCACCGTGCGAACATAAGCATTTTACTCATATAGCCTCATGTCCATGGAAACTTCAATTGTCTTTATTATAGACATATCTGGTTTTGATAAAGATGCTTATGTATGATTGGTGAAATTGATTTATATCATTGTGTTTAATTTGGGTACATTTTGGGTTTCTATAATCCTAACTATTATTATATAAAGATTTATGTGTAAATACATCAGGGAACGCTTTGATGGGATGGTAGAATAGATGTTGACTGCTTTAAAATGGATTCTCCAAGCCCAAGAAATCGGGTGAGTGGTCAACGTGCTCCATCTGCTGTTGAAAGTTTATACTGCAAGCATCTGCTGAAAATATTTACAGTATGTGTTTTTCAATTGCACATTTAATACATAGTAAACCATAATTCCTAATTTAAAGACACACAGTTACGGTCAGATCCACAAAATTAATCTGACCACATGTCAAAACACAGTCATATTTTATTTTTTTCAGACTTCCTCCTTTTACAGTCCTTTTACACTGTGCACGCTGGGACCTTCAGTGTGGCAGATATCTCCCATACCTCTTGCAGATCTGTGCCTTAATATAAACCTGTCTCTGAGGTCTACAGACAATTTCTCTGCTCTGATATGTGGGACCCATCCCTGGGACCTAATATATACATGTGTGCGCCTTTACAAACCATGCCAAATCAACTAAATTAATGGACTCTGATTAACTGCCGAATCATCTCAAGTCTCAAGTAGTTTTATTGTCATTTCAGCCATATACAGTGTTACAGTACACAGTGAAACGAAACA
>JAOUQT010343681.1:0-12735 GCA_025769995.1 Xyliphius kryptos | reverse complement strand
ACACACACACACACACACACACACACACACACACACACACACACACACACACACACACACACACACATACATACACATATATATATATTACTAGACTGCTCGCAGTGTAAAATATGCCGCAGTAATTCAGTGATTTATGTAATCAGCGTATTGTTGAGCAGACTGTATAACTGATTCCGTGACTAAAAACAACGGCTGGCACGTCTCCGAAGGCATCAATCCCAATGATGACAAACGAAGGTCAAATCCATGTTGCAAAGTCTGAGAGCAGTAGTTTCATCGAAGCCATTTTCTTAGAAATATGCGACTAATAGAAACAGTCACCTGATGCAGGAATTAGTACAAAATTTAAGGAATTAATACATATAAGTATAAAGAAATACATATAAAGCTGCCGCCATGTTTGACAGAACAAGAGAAGAAGGGGGGTGGGTCTCCATCAAGCGTATCGGATGGTTGGGGAACATTTAATTTACATTCAATTGGTTTATTAGGAAAAACTGTGTTTAACCAAATGGATTATAAAAAAAATAAACTTCCACATCACTTAAATATTAGTGTCCTCTGCGCACAACAGCGCTAAACACTCCTGTCCACCCATCACTGGTTTTGGTTGACATTGGTATGGCTATGTATAGACATATACAGATGCCTTTCCAATTCCAATGTATACTTATTGCTGCTTAAACCATTTTGGTGAGACATCCTGAGCTGCTTATTAGTGGTTGTAAAAAGGACAGTATATAAACCGTGTGGATTTGTATAGGGAACGAACACGCACGCATGCTCACACGCATGCATACACATTCTCTATTCTGTTTTGTTGAGAGTATTCTGATTAACTTATTAACTCTTATCAAGTCATCAAAAACATTTGCACATGCTACATAGTGGTTTTTGGTCATAATGCGATCAGTTTCATGGTATAGATCTATAATCTACAGGTTGGCCCACAAAAAGCCTTACTTACTATGATCAAGATGGTCATCATGTTGTCCTTTTATTTCTTTCCCTGCCTTTACAGTGTGTGTCTAAACCAATAGTATGTGTGTAGACATTTCTCTGCAGAAGCTACATAACATTTTAAGTCGGTCCCGTCTTAACAGCTATAAAAGGTTTCACTCGTCTCAGAAGCCTAAGAATTTAAAGCGTGTCTGTGGAAATATTTCCCTTTATCTAAGACCATTTGTCAGGTCAGTAACGTTAAACCAGAATGCCTGGCTTTCTTTGTTCTAGTTTATCTCAAAAGGTGTTGTTGGGGTTAAGGTCAGGTCTCTGTGTGGGCCGTTTTTACACACTAAACTTACCCAGCCATGCCTCTATGAATCTTGCTTTAAAGACTGTGGAACAGTTGGAACAGAAAGGGGCTTTCAAAAAATGTTTTCACAAAGTTGGAAGCATACAAATTTCGATAGTCCCACAGTGTGCCATTGTTCACATGAAAAAAAGCTAGTATGTAAAAGTTGCAGGTAAAAACCACAAGTACACCCCATGATCATCAGTGAGCTCTTTTGCTTTTGCCATTAGGAGGTTTTGACAGTGCAAATACTTACCAGAAAATGACATGGAATCCAAATTTTTGTGCATATTTTGGTTTTTTCAGGCTAATGTGTTTTTGATCAGCTGAAAAATCATGTTTGAGTATGAATGCAGTTTTTAAAAACTGGCTGCTCAAAAGCTTTTGTCTCTTGCACCAATTTTTGTTTTCAGAATTGTGAAGCTCTGCTTAGAAATTTCTTAATATCCAATTGTGCAAAACGCAATCCTTGCACTTTTGTAACCGGTCTTACGATTTTGATCAGGAGTACACCAAGACATCCCCATTTGAATGTTATTTATGTCCTTGATTGGCTGTATCTATGCACTAGAAGGGATTTCAGCATCCCCCCTTCACTTGTAAGCAAATTAGACCACTTTATTAAATTGTTTGAAAAAGGCCATATAATTAAATAGCAATTCACAGACTGATAGATCACTTGATCATTGGAGATGCTAAGACTTGCCCAGATTTAAATGTCTTTGATTGTCTGTCTGCCCTAAAACAGACTGGAGGTACATCTAAGGTGTTTCCCCACATTTTATCAACCATGCACTAGAATGGGTTTCAACATTCTCACTACACTTCTAAGAAAAAAATGTGAATAAGTGAATAAAGTGATCTGGCCTACTGTGCATACACACAGAGGAATTTGTCTTTCCCATTTAACCTGTCCATGCAGTGAAACACAAATACACACACTGGTGAAGTGAGCACACGTGCCCTGAGTGGTGGGCAGCCATTTATACGGCAATCGAGGTTAGGTGCCTTGCTCAAGGGCACTTCAGCCATAGTACATGGTGGGACTGGGAATCGAACCGGCGACATTCAGGTTGCAAGGCTGGTTCCTTAACTGCCCCGACCAGGGACCAAAAAATTAATAAATTACTAAATTCTTGATTTTATTGTATTTATTGCATTTATTTATTGCATTTTTATTACCTAACTGATCTTGGAGGTGCAGATATTATTCCTGTATTTTAAATTGGTCTAAGACCATCTATTCCGACTCCATGCTAATTCATAATTACATCTTCTCTTCCAAAAATCATTACACATTTTAATTAGTGAATGTTTATGAGAAACCGAGGAAGAGAGGAAGTGAGCAAAGTCATTCAGAAACAAACCCACATTGAGTTAGCATTGCTCGGGTTTTGTTTATAGCTGATCTGACGTTGGGTAAACAAAGCACTCGCCAACTATGCTAACTCTCCATCCGGTCATTTGCTGTACAGAAATAAGCAAGTAATTCTAGCTCACAAAAACAATACTGCAGATGTTGTTTCCCCTTTTCCTCTCTGGCCAGATAAAAAGGAACACGTGGGGAACATCAGCTAATGTATATAGGCTGATCTAATTGATACAGCATGTGAAACATGAAATGTACACTAACAAATTAATCATATAAATTCATAAACACAATTTCAGGTAAAAGAAAGTCTATATCTTGTATTTTCATACGTTCACATTATGTAGCTAACTGTATGAAAGTAATGGTATGTTTTCAGTGGGAACCCAGGGTCAAAACCTCTGTTACTGTGAAAATTTAGGTGAATAAATGACACAAATATGAGCTTAAGGGTCCATTCTTTTTCTCCAAACTGGGTGGCAGAGAGGGCAAATACGTATTGCGGAGACTGTTTCAAACCTAATGCATAGCTGAACCTAGGACTTTGGACTGCTGAAATAAAAATAAAACAGTTTGGAAGTAATTGGAAGTACAATTATAATAAAAAATTTCCAGTTGTACTGGAATCATTTCACTGGAACAGTTTTAAAAAAAGGGAATTTAATTACTTACATTTAGTCATTTAGCAGACGCTTTTATCCAAAGCGACTTACAAATGAGAGAACAGCACAAGTCAGTAGTAACACTGTAGTTACACTGTAGTATCATCAAAACCTGCGCATTATTAGATCTGGCTCTTTTTTATTATTTTTTTTATAGCAAGTGTTTGTGGAAGAGGTGTGTTTTGAGAAGTTTTTTAAAGATGCTGAGTGAGTCAGCCTTACAGATTGTGTTGGGAAGATTTAGCAGTGGTGAATCAATCAATCAATCAATCAATCAGGGCAGGGAACCAATGTATTGCTGGGCACAAACACTAACATTATATAGGGGCAATTTAACAGTCAATTTACCTTGAATCCATGTTTTTGGACTGTGGGATGAAAACAGAGAACCCAGAGACAACGCATACAGACATGGTGAGAACATGGAAACTCCACCCAAATTGGGATTCGAACCGAGATCATCAGTGCTGAAAGGTAAATGTGCTAACCACTAAGGCACCATGCCGCCGGAATTCAATTATATTCAACATACTATCAATAACAAAACTTGAAATGGCAGAAGGATGGCTTCTACAACAGGATAATGATCCTACATCATTTACCTTAAATGCAGTAAGCGGAAAGTTTATTTACTTAAACATCAAAATTGGCAAACATTCTAAAAATCTCACAGACCATTTTAAAGATTCAAACAATAACTGAATGATTTTTGTTGAGTACAAACAACATTTGTGCCATTTAAAACAAAATAGAACGTATACTTTTTTTTCCTGTTACTTTAAAGTCATTTACAGCAAAAGAAGATCTGACCATTATACTGTAGTTTAGTCAGTCAACAAAAATGAACGAAAGTGTCAGTTGGCCTGACGAGCCCTTCTTTTTTATACTTCTACTGTTTGCAGAACTAAAATAAAAAATAAAAGAAAACTGATTTTTTAATGAAGTCTTAACTAATTAACTGAATTAGCATGCGTTCAGTGATGCAGCTTTTAGTTTCCAAAGTTTTACATTTACATTGAGTCATTTAGCAGATGCTTTTATCCAAAGCCACTTACAAATGAGAGAACAACACAAGGAAGTTGTTTGGGGGAAAAAAAACAGCTACACTATAGTATCATCAAACCTGAGCATTACTCGATCTGGCTTTAGCGAAACAAATTTTAGTGTAGTAAATGCAGACACCCCCCATTTTAGGAAACATGAGATGAAGGAGCATTTGAATCAGCCACAACACCTGTTAATAACCACGTTGAAAGATTGCAGCTGCTAAAGGAGAAATACATAATAAAAACACTTTTTTTTTTTTGGCTCTGCAAGGTCCAAAATCCAAAAGACCAAACACATTTAAAAGTTGATGAAGATCTGCTGTCGTTACCTAAAAAGATCCTCTTCAGCAGAAATAACTGCAACCTAATGTTTCTTTGTATATGTTTAGTAGTCCTGTACATTGTTTAAGAGGAATTTTAGCACATTAGATAAATGTCAGGACTTTGACTTGGCTATTACAACACACTCATTTTATTGTCCTTTAATAAAACTGGTGTGCTTTAAATAAATTGGTGTGCTTATGGTTGTCTTGCTGCAGAACCCACGTCTTATTATATAGCTCACAGACAGAGGTCCTGTTAGTGTAATTTATAATATATTGTTAGATCATAGGGAGGCACAGTGGCTTAGTGGTTACCACATTCGCCTCTTAGTGCTGGGGATTCCTGGTTCGAATCCCAATCTGGGTGGAGGTTCCTTGTTCTCCCCATGGGTTCCTCCGGGTTCCCTGGTTACCTCTCTCAGTCCAAAAACATGGATTTGAGGTAAACTGACTACTTTAAATTGCCCCATATAGTGTGCGTTTGTTTGTGTGGCTGTGTGAGTAAGTGTGCCCAGCCCTAGACGGTCTATCCGGATGGGTATAGGGAGGGACCCCCGCATCCCTCGTAAAGTATTAAGCTGAAGATAATAAATGTTCAAAACAGGCCCCAAAATTGCTACTACTAATATATTTGTCATGGGGTGGGATATGAGGAAGCCACGTTAGATGCGTTAATTACATTTAACGCATTAATGTCCATCACCACCTTTTGTCCCTCGGTGCCGCTTCAATAACATCACAGTATTTTTACAATTTTTTTTTTTGATGCTGTGGTTTTATTTCTCAAAATAAAACAATTCTGATCCCTACACCATCTGCCAGATCAGTGGATTTATGGAGTCCAAACTTGATTCTGTAACCTCTTCCACCCTGATAAACACCAACACGTTAAAACACGTTGCCCACTCACTAGTGATATTTCACATTAAAATGAGCTGGATCATTTAAAAGTTAAATGCTGTTTTGTAACTTTGATTATAAATTACCACGGCTCATATTTTAGCTCATTGCATTAAGGCTGTGCAAACCAAAACAAGGACGCTCTCTAACTCTTGCTCTCCATATAACACACTAGCGGAAAATCCGTGCTGTGCAAAGGTGGAGAACTTGATAATGTAAAAGTTGAAACGCCACTTGGTTTTTGAATGTGTGATGGATTTGACTGCTAAAATCTGAAATGAATATGTGGACTAAATATAGTGTGAGTTGTGACTCCGTTGTTTTCTTACATAGATGTATCAGTTGGTTTTCCAAGAACATGATAAGATATGATGGAGCAAAATTTCAGCCTTGTAGGAAAATACCGATGTGACCAGAGGGGTCTTGCATTTGATGGCAATATCAAATTAATTATCAAACGTAGAAAATTAACAAGTGCTTAATTTTTCCAAGAACATGATGGGGAATCACAATGCCAGGGTTTCAGCCTTGTAGGTACTCGGGAAGTGGGAGAATTAGTGCCGAGTCAGTGGGGGCTTTGGCATTTATAGGTAAAATCACACACAAATTACATAAACATAAAATCCAGAACTCCTAGCTCTAAATGTGTCACTACAGGCCTTTTTTTTTGTACCAAACACAGGAAATAAGTCAATTTATACAAATCTGTGTTGCACTATATCAAGGGAATTGTGAAAAAATGTTGAAACTTTGAATGTCTTATAAATCTTGTTTAAAATCTTTGAGTGGACCCTTAATATGCTATACGTCAGATGTTTTGAAAGTTTTTAGGATTTTTCAGCATTTTCAAATGAAATTTTCTTTGTCACATTCACAGTAAAACACAGTACAACTTGCAGTAAAATGCTTGTTTCACAATTAAGTGAGTACGAGTACTAAATACTTGTAATGAATCCCTGCAGATAAAGGTGTAGAACTGAGGCTACATTTTCATTTAGCTATTTAGCAGACGCCTTTATCCAAAGCGATTTACAGGTTTCCCAACTTGGTTGGAATCAGAACACGGTTGATTTAACACCCTAGAGCAAAGGGTCTTGCTCAAGAATCCACATTGGTAACTTTAGTGGACCTGGGATTTGTACCCCCAACCTTCTGATTGATAGTCCAACATCCTAACCACTGAGCTACCACTAAACTTTGTTGGTGATCTAAGACCATCAAGACATTTTACCTCCTCACCCAGTTCACCAAGAGTATATAGTGCTTCTGACATTCCAGGGAGCCCACTATACCACAGACTCTGCAGTTTCTGCCATATTCAGCCTTAAGATCATCCTGCACTGTGTTATATTCAATCCAAGAATATAGCCCATATAACCTGCCTTATCTCCTTTACTACTATCTCTTTTTGGTTTTCGTTGGAGGTGATGCAAACTCAACAATGTCATAGTGCTAGAGCAATGGCCTTGGAGCTCCTTCATCTTCGCTAAAGATCAGGGGGACTTTGATGATTAAACTCATTCAAATTACCTTTTGATGATCTAACACACTTAGTTCCAATGGACAGAACCTTTGATTTCTATTGGATTAGTGGTGCTGCAGTCCTGACAGGATGTTACAATAAAAACCTTTGAGCAGTTTTGTTTTTAAAGAGATTTAGAGGGATTTTATGACAGAACCCAATCAATTTATTTAGAACGATTTAACACACTGTTTTTAAATTATTACATTTGGTAACACTTTACATAAATCTGGTATTCATAATGCATTATTAACACATTTATAAATCTTTATAAAGTATTCATAATGCTTTATAATACTTGTTATAAGTCTTTGTTAAAGTCCATAGATATATATATATATATAACCACACCACACAACATGCCAATAGGCTTTATAACACAGTGACATAATGCATTATAAATTATATATTTTTACTGTTCATCAGCTTATTATAGAGGCAAGTGACATAAAGACTTAAACATTTTTGTTTAATGAGTAAAAAAAATATATAAATGCTCATAACTGTCTATAAAAGATTATGAGCTCCTTTACAGGCATAAAATAAAGTGTTTTCATGGATTACCTGTTTGAAAGAGACTGTGTACATAGTAGTACATGACTTATAAAAGCTTATAAATGCTCATTACAGACTTTAATAAAGTGTAATTATCTTGTTTCAAGTAAGAATGTCTAAACATCCAAAGAATCAGAAATTGGAATAAGTTCAGATAATGCATTATGTCACTTTGGGATTCAAAGCATTATGTCAAATTGTTATAATTTATAACTATATGGTGATTATGAACATCTATAGACATTAACAAAGGTTTGACAAATGTTATAAAGTGTTATGAATACTTTATAAATGCACTTTATAAAAAGTGTTACCATAAATTCCCTTAAACATAGCATAATCTGTAAATGACTATCGTTTTTCACTAGAGAATAATGAATATCTAGTAAATTATGTCTTTTGCATACTTCTTACTACTCACTGACTGTTCTATAATTATGGTTGCCTCCATCTGTTAGCCTCCACACAAACATCTGTTATGTTGGGTGTGTATTTGCTGTGTAAAATTGAGAAAATATGACCTGGAAATAGGCATTTTGTTTGCATTCCTGGAGGGAGTCCTCAAACATATGGTTTTCTCCCCGATGTGAGAATCCAGTTTATGCCAACTGAATTATGGCTGTCTCCATCTGCTTGACTACTTGCTTCTAACTAAATGAAACACACGACTTTGTAATCGCACGTTTTTTTTTAATCACCCCGGTTGCATTATGTAATGATTTGTTTGCAAAAATTAAGAGCTATAACTGCACTGCAATACTGAAAAATGCTTTTCCTTCACTGAGAACTTTTAAGGAACATGTGTACAACTACTTTTTCATGCAATTTTCCTTTCATTCATTCAATTATGCAGCAGCAGTAAATGCATAAAATCTGATTTTGGTCTTGTTATGATTATTGGAGGCAGGCAGCCGGATTTGAGTAAGTGTATAGCTCCTGATCTTGTAAGATATAAATGCATAACAGTCTGGTGCAAAAAAAAAAGTCCAGGGAGAAGCAATTTTGTAAATGGAAGCACTTAGTTGCTGAGAAAGGCCAACAGGGAAAAGCCAGACTTGTTCAACTCTTTGGTAACTCAGATAACCATTCCATATTTCTATTCTTATCTGTGTATAAATAGAAAATAATTCCAGAAAGCACATCAAATATTTAGTAAAAAACAACACAACAGCAGATTACTTTTTTGGATTCCACTTGGTTGATGTGACGTGGCAGTGGGCTTAAGCAGAAAAACTAGTTCAAGACTAGAAAAAAAGCTTCTTGGTCTGGAGCATCATAATTTTTTGCTAATGAACACAGATGAGAGGGTCAGAATCTGGCAGATCACAGGACCAAATCTGCCAAATACGTCTACCAGTATAAAAAGTGAAGTCATTTGCCAACTTTGAAACATCTCATTGTATAGAAAAGAGAATTATAAGTACAATTTATTTAACATTTTAAAAATGGGAAAAATTTTTTTTTACTTCTCTAATTAGCATGCGTTTTAATCTTTGTTAATCTACATAGACGTTCATAATCATACATTGTTATAACAATTTGACACAAGACTTTATAACAAAGTGACATAATGCTTTATAATATGAACTTATTTAAACTTTTGATTCTTTGGATGTTTAGAAATTCTTAATTAAAACTAGATGATCAGCATTTATAAGCTTTTATAAGTCATTATGTACTATGTATACAGTTTCTTTCAAAGAGGTAATGGGAACACTTTCCCTAAATCTGGTATTCATAATGCATTATTAATGCATTTATAAAGCTTTATAATGTATTCATAATGATTTATAATACTTGTCATATGCCTTTGTTAATGTCCATGTCCACGCAGTGACATAATGCTTTATAAAGGATCCATTTTAACTGTTTATTAACTTCTTATAAAGACCAGTGACATCAAATCTTATAACGAGTGCTTTTCCGGGACTTTATAAGTGCTTATAACTGTTTATAAAAGCTTATAAGTGCTCTTTACAGGCATAAAGTGCTATCGTTAATGACCTCTTTAAAGGTGACTGCATACATAGTAGTACATTATAAAAGCTTATAAATGCTCTTTACAGATTTTAACTAAAGTGTAATCATCTTTAGAGTAAAAATGTCTGAACATTCAAAGAATCAAAGTTGAAATAAGTTCAGATTATTATACATTATGTCACTTTGGGTTATAAAGCCTTAAGTCAAAACGTTATAACAATTTATGACTGTGATTATGAACATCGATGTACATTAACAAAGGCTTATAACAAATGTTTTAAAGCATTATGAATACTTTATAAAGCTTTATAAATGCACTTGAAATGCAATATAAATACCAGATCCGTTTATAAACAGTTATGAGCACTTTTAAAGTCATTTTCAGGAAAACCACTGATTTAACCAGAAACATAAGGCTTTCTGTGACTGGTCTCTATAATAATGGATTCCTGAAATGATTAATAAACAGTTAAACAGTTTATATATATATATATATATATATAAATAATATAATGAATAATGCATTGTCACTTTTTGTTATAAAGTATTATTGGTATGTTCTTATAGCATTTCACAAGTGTGGTTATGCACATCTATGTATATCTATATTAAGAATGGCTTTTGACATGTATTATAAAGCATTATGAATACTTTATAAAGCTTAATAAATGTGTTAATAATGCATTATGAATACCGGATTTGTGTACCGCTCTTTCTACTGCAAGTTATAAGCAACAAGCTTCTGTGTGAATGTGGATACCTTAAGGCGATCAACAAAGTCACATTTAGATAACCAGGAGGGAAGAGAGTAAGATGAGATAAGAGTGAAATGAGAGAAGATAGGATTAGGCTCACACATTTGACATTAACTACCATCCCGAGTAATCATATAACACATTAAGGACACTCATTCAGAGCCTGTTCAAACCTGCAACTAAGAACTAATCTGAGTGATCGGATCTCAAGTGGACGGCATTTAATAAATGTGTGAACGCACCCAAAATGATTTTAGGACACATTGAGATTCAATCACTCAGACCAAACTAAGAGATGATCTGGGATACATTTGGCCACTTCGCTTCAGAGGTGTGAACAGGAATCCTTTCTCAGGTGATGTGCTCACACCATAGAAGTATTAAAACATACAGTCTTCTCCAGCAGACCAATATTGGATATCAGTTTTTTAATAATTGTATGGGCATCATCTGCTTACTATATTTCAACAGCTGAGGCTGAGGTGCATGGCTATCTATATTGCCTTTTTTTTTAAATAATAATTTAATATACAGCACCGTCCATAATTATTGTAATCCCTTGATAAGAAGTGCTTTTGCCAAAAAGTGATGGGAGAATGCTCCTAATCAGCTCACCTCACAAGTTTTCTGTTGCGTTGAGGTCTGGGGACTGAGATGGCCATTACAGGAGCTTGACTTTGTGCCTTGTGAACCATTTTTAAGAAGATGTGGGCACATGTTTAGGGTCATCATCTTACTGAAGAACCCAGTGATGACTTATCTTCAGCTTTTGGCCAGAGGCCACCAGATTCTGATTTAAAATGTCATTATATTTCATGATCCCATGTCTCCTTACAAGGTTCCCAGGTCCTTCGGAGGAGAAACAGGCCCACAGCATCACTGATCCACCCCCATACTTGACTGAGGGCATGAGGGTTTTTTCTGCATACTCATCTCTGGGGTTATGAGCGACCCACTTAATGTGTTTGTTGCCAAAAATCTCTATTTTGGTCTCAACTGAACAAAGCACATAATCCCAATTAAAATTCCAATACCGCTTTGCAAACTCCACCAGTATACGCTTATGAGTATACGCATGCCTCCCAAACAGCTTGTTGGAGACCTTGTAATCCCATGATGCTACTTCTCTTACCATCCTTCTCACTGTGCGTGGTGGCAAGATACAATTGCGCCCTCTTCCAGGCTTGTTTGTTACGGTTCCAGATATTTAGAACTTTTTATTGATTCACTGTAGACCAGGGCATCTGCAGGTGAGGGGCCATTGTCTTATAGCCATTGTCTGATTTACGAAGGTCGACAAACATCTGCCTTACTTGAATAGTGTGTTCTCTTGTCTTTCCCATGTTTAAGAGTGAGTAAGAGAAATAGGCTTCTATGTAATGCCATATTTATACCCCAGGTATAAATAGACAGGAAGTGCTGAATTACTAATTACAGGTTCCTAGATACTTTGATCCATTTTATAAACTACAGTGGAAATGACATAAATGGTTCAAATACATTTATTTCCAAGAAGGTTGCTTTTTTGAGATTATGCATCTGCAATAAATAATTCATTTTAAATCTTTTAAGAAATTTTAACTAGAGGTGCCAATAATTATGAAGGAAGCTGCATTATGCAGTCTGCTACAATTATGGACCTTAAGCATATTCTAAAAAACAGCTATACAGTAGTATAAGCAAACCTGTTCAATATTCAATCTGGCTTCTAGATTTTTTTTTTCATATCAAGTGCTTGTGGAGATGTGTTTTGAGAGGCTTCCTAAAAATGCTGAGTGACTTAGTCTTACGGATAGTGTTGGGAAGATCAATCCACCATTTAGCAGTGGTGAATGTTACAGAGTAAGAATTAACATCATGGTAAGGTCAAATCACCAGGCGACATCTAACATTAGAGCGCATCACTTGAGCATTGTGGTCTAATGTGTCTAAGTGGACAGCTTAACATATGCACATTCACCTGGCATTAAAAATGAATGTTGGGTAATTGTACACTGTATAAACCGATTTTACTCACACGCTTTAAATCATTATCTTCCGCAGGGGGTTCCCCCATCCAGGGGAGAAGGTCTCAGGTGCTGGGCAGATTCACCCAGGACAGGGTGCCAATCTATTACTGGGCACACACTTACATGCACAGACACCACCTTTATGGGGCAATTCAGAGCAATCAATATACCTTAAATGCTTGTTTTTGGACTGTGTGAGAAAGCCAAAGAACCCAGAGGAAACCCACGCAGACACAGGAAGAACATGGAAACTCTACCCAGATTGGGATTGGAACTGGGAATCCCCATTCTGAGAGGCGAACGTGCTAACCACATTG
>JAOUQT010343675.1:0-12735 GCA_025769995.1 Xyliphius kryptos | reverse complement strand
AAACCCTCTTTTTATGTTCCTGAACATCTGGGGAACATGGAACCAATCGGTTCTGGTTAAAGCGTCAGTCCTCCTGGGGCAGTGTATATTGATATTGGTGACCTTATCAGAAACACAGACAGCCCCCCCCCCCCCACACACACACACACAGTATCAGTTCGCCAACACAGGCTTTTTATTAACAGTGATTAACAGGGGGGGGGGGGGTTAATAAGTGAGAAAACAGTTAACATGAATTGTAACTTCCTCAGAATGTTGCTCTTACAGGAAGGTTTCTGGTTTCTGGTGTTTTTTTATGGTTCTCATGATGACATCATCACAGAACCGCAGCCGTGACGATTAAAGGTGCATTCTGTCGTTTTGATGGAAGGAGGTGAAGCTAGAACTAATTGGTTTAAATTAAATTCAGCAACAATGCCCTTATTAGGTACTAAAGAAGGTCCTACCCCCCCACCACCTCCATACCCATAATCTGATGATGTTCCACATACAGAGCAGGAACCGTGTTCCCAAGGAGGGGGTTTGAATAATCACTGTAACCTTAAATGTTCTCCCACCATCTCAGTGTGTGCGCCTGTGGGTGGAGGTGGACATCATTATTTCCCTTCAGATCCCTAAAAAGAAAGATCTAACAGATGGTCCACCTACAGGTCAGTGGTTCAGGGGACGTGGTTCAGGATAGAATTAAAATCTCCAAGAAATGTGGAGAACCACAGGAGTTCCTGATTGAACACGGCCGTAACCAGGACGACCACCGAATACAGAGCTGAGGATGGAGCTGCTGGAACTCAAATCAAACGTGCTCCTGTTTTAGTTCTTGGTTCATGGTTCATGTTTATTTAATAGTTCTGTATGTTCTGTAATAGTTCTGAACGTTCTGTGTGTACGTGGTGTTTGTAAAGTTCCCAATGAAATGATATAGAACTGATTCATTTTGAAGAGTTGATTTGGCAGAATGATTCCTAATAACTCAGATCTCACTGAGGAACTAAAGAAGGTGAACTTGAACATGAACACAAACCTGGTGTTCAGCTGCGGTGTGAGAACATACCACTGTGGATTACTCACACACAGCGTATTCACAGGCATCACATGCTACGGACTAGCAGAGGGATTAGAACGCGACGGCGCAGAGGAGCCGCGGTTACTGCTCTCCAATCTGCCACAAAGCTCTGCGCTTTGAACGGAAGTCTGGGTTAATTTGTATGTTCTCCTCATGCCATGAGGTTTGCCACACTCCATAAACATGCACAAAAATATTCCACTAAGTGTGTGTGTGTGTGTGTGTGTGTGTGTGTGTTAGTTGACCAGACCAGGAGGTTTTGCCATCTTTTATCCAATAACTGCTGGGATAGGATCCAGCATTACAAAAAGTCTTTGAACTTGATTTAAAAAAATAAACGAATGACATCAATCATGTGAACAGAGTGAACTCAATGTTTTGGTTTTAAACTGTACTGAGAGCAAAGTGCATTCAGTTCTCCCTCTCTCTCTCTCTCTCTCTCTCTCTCTCTCTCTCTTTCTCTCTCACACACACTTCTCATGTGACAGTATTATATATCCATGTTTAAGTTTAGTGGCTGTAACTCATTCCCCGTACATGCTCTGCTGGGCGTGTCACACAGTGGGTGTGGCCTGAGCTAAACGGTGCTACAGAGCATGTGAGTCTTGAGATTTCCGCCTAATAATAGAACCTACGGAAGTAAATGGACACCTGAACATCACACTGCATTCTGGACCCGGAGTCAGCGATCTGCTCCAGTTTGCTCCTACATGAGCGTTTGCTCTCTCACAAATCTCAGAGACACGACTGAGAGTGATGATCTGAGCTGATCTGTTAGGTCTGGACCACAGGATTCAAATTCAGATCAGAAACAGAGATCAGAGAATCAGGAGATTCAGAGAATCAGCACAATCACGAGAATCAAGTAAATTGGAGAATCAAGTGAATCAGGAGAATCAGAGAATCATATCTCAAGAGATCAGAGTGAGACAGAGATGATCAGGAGACATGAAGGTTACAGAGAGTGAATCAGAACCGTGAGCTGAATGACCCAGACTCAAAAGTAAAGCAGCAGCAGATAAGGCTGCTCTCCTAATGGACAGGTGGAGTCATTACAGCTCCCCTTTATCTTTCACACAAAAAACAAAATGAACCCCCTTCTACCTCAAGCCCTTTTCATTGGTTAGCACATCACCCCCTCCTCAGCTTCTCAGTCTCTACATCTTCATTTGTGAGAGAGTTTGTGAAACAGAGGACTCTCAGCCGCAGTGAGAGGTGCAGTAGAGACCTGAAGGATCTGTCAGAACATCAGAACAAAGCACCACTCTCTGTGCTTCCCTGAGAAGAACCTGTTAATCGTTACCTGTTGATCCAGTCCTTCAATATCTAAACAATAACCACCTGCTGATGAGGTCCAACCCAGATCCGGTCCCAGACCAGCCCCACAACGAGGAACCTCCTCCAGAGGAACTTTCTAAGAACTCACTGTGTAAATATGAGTGTGAGTGTGTGTGTGTGTGTGTGTGTGTGTGTGTGTGTGTGTGTGTGTGTGTGTGTGTGTGTGTGTGTGTGTGTGTGTGTGTTTCAGCATGAAGTAGATAATTTTTATGTTGCTTGTCATTTATGGGACATTTACACAAATGTTAATCCGTTTCAATTATTGTCAGCTGCTAAATACTTTTTAATTCTCCCTCATGCTTTTTAAATGCTTTGTTTCAGTGCTCCACCAGTGGAAGATCATGACTTATAATACCTTTCATCTATCCATGCATCCATTCATTATCTTCCACTTATTCCTTTACTAAGGTCGCGGTGGGGTTCCCCATGCCCATCCAAGAGAGAACATCTCGGGTGCTGGGCAGATACACCAAGGGCAGTGCGCCAATCACTCACTCACATATTGACACATACAAACACACACTATACGGGGCAATTTAGAGCATTCGGTTTACCTGGAATCCATGTTTTTGGACTGTGGGAGGAAACCAGAGAACCCGGAGGAAACCCACGTGGATACGGGGAGAACATGGAAACTCCACCCAGATCGAGACTTGAACCGGGAATCCCCAGCACTGAGAGGGGACGTGCCATCCACTAAGCCACCACCCATAACACCTTTCAGTTTTAGTAAATTTAAAAATGTATAAATATTTTTTTTTACATTTGATTTCTTTGAAAATCTGATTCTTGGAGAATTATAGACATTTTTAAAAGCATTCACAAAATCTGAACTTCCACACGACTTAAAATATTGTGTAGTTATCTATTTTAGAAATGAAAAATTCTCTGAAAACCACCTTGTTATCTGGCATTAGAATATACAATCTGTTGCCCCGCTCTGTGCAGTATCTCCCTGCAGCAGGTATGACATATTTTATGGGTTCATTGTGTTAAAGCTGCTGGAACTTGAATAATGTGCTCTGGTCATCCTGAAATCAACATTGCATCCTCCCCGAATTCTTGTGGTCAAAATAAAAACTATTAGATCATTCACCCTTACTGGGTGTAATATATTTTTTCATATATTAATATCAATTATGTACGTTTTAAAATTTAATAATCACCAAATGTTACTATATGTAAGTTAATACTTTAAAGACAAAAAATATTATTGTAGTAAATCATTTTATTTGGTTTTACGCAGGCACTTCACTAGTTTTACCCTCAGCTTGGTCACAGATAAAGTTAAATTATTACACATATAGACAGTAAAACTTCTATCCAAGCTTCCAGAAAGAATTTTGGAACATATCTAAATATTTTTCAAAAGGCACATTGTAAATTGATTTTTGATGGAAATATTATGCTGTTTTTCAGTTTTAAGAAGGTAATACTTATGAAATATAGAATTGAATTAGTTTAGATTTCCGACTGATTTACTTACCATTTATTTGCCCCTTTGTTTTAATGAATAATTTAATGTATTATGTCTAACGATCAAAAAAGTAATTATTTCTATTTCCATCTTAAGGAACTAATGCATAATAACATATTTGATTTCAGAAAAAAATGGTATTTAAACTTCACAGTTTGACCATCAGAAACTAATTCTTTATTGATAATTTATTCATAGTTGGTTGTGATTAGCATTGTTCAAACCTTTCTGACAGGTTGCTATTTTGGAGTTGTGGTAAAGAAAAAAATTGACTGCCTTTTCAATTCGAAAACAAACGAATCAGAATTCCAAATAACTATATCCCCTGTAAAACATTTTTGCAAAAATATTTTTGTAAAATATTGCTTTCTCTTTGCACAATTTAATTTCAGGATTTTATAATTCCTTGATACAGGTCATAAAATCATTGTAAGATTTAGGGAGACAGTGAAAATGGTAAGTAAATGCCAAGAGCACAAACTGCAACCAAATATATGTGACCATTGAGAACCACTTTGAAAAATTATTGTTACAGTCTGAAATAAAATGCCTAAATACTTTGCGATCACATGGTTAACAACTTTATCTTGAAACAGATTGCCTTTCAATAGTGAATCATGTAGTGAATCATGACATATGCTTAAAGATACTAAGAAAGACTAAGCCTTTGATAAATGCTCCTATTATACTTATCTTGATGACCTCACCTTGTACAAGTTAAACTTGTAATCGTAAAACCTTCTAAAATAATGTTACTATAACATTTTCAGTCTTAGTTTGCCACTGAAACCATTGTGTGTGTGTCGCAGACATCAATTTCTTAATTTCCTTATAATTAACAGCTATAATACATTTATTTTATATTTCACATTAAAACACTTTTTGTTTTCTCTTAGTCTTTTAAATAAAGGCTCCAATAAATAAATGACCAATTTTTAGTTCAATGCATTTATAGAAAGTTTTCACAACACATGTAACCTGAGTTTATATTTAGGTTTAGTGCAGCACTGATTGTATTCTATTCTCATATTTCTGCTGCTACATTATGAATGACAATTGTTATTGTAGACATGTAGGTATTAAAATGTCATTTCCTAGCCATTTTGTTAGTTCACATTAGAACATTATTAGTGTGTATACAAAAGCACAGAATGGTGGCAAAGGGGGTAGCAACACCTAATTAACATATTAGAAAACAGATGTACTTGTTAAGATGTATTATTCTTTTTATTTAAAAGAACTGATTTTAAAAAAATAGTAATAATTGTATAGGAATGCAATCTGCATACTGAAATATCCCATCCATTTGCTACAACAGGCAACATAAAACAATCCTCTTTAATTTGTCATTGTCTTGCCAAAGATATATTTAATACATAACCACAAAAACATTTCAAAGACTCCATTTCACAAAGCAATACATAGAGTTTTCCATTACACTCATGATAATAGCGTTCAGTGTACAAACGTGTGTTCCTTTGTTAACTGCTGAACATGTACACTTCTAAACCAGAATAAGCTTTCATTCCATTCTTACATTTTACATAATCACTCTACATGTAAGACTACATGTAACCCATTAAATAGTATAGCTATGATATCTTTGGACATAGTCTTGGCACTTTTTAAGTCACAATACATGATTATGTTAATACAGAGGCATTTTAAAGCTGACATTATTGGTTAAGTCATTGTACACTATCACAAATATTTAGGACCTGGGATTATATCTCCATTTGTATAATAATCAAATTTAGAATAAACTAACAATTCCAAATAAAATGATGCATTTATGTGTGTATAGGGTATACTAACAAATAAAAGACATCACTATGATTATTTTAACACAATTACAGTTTAAAATAGGTTGATTAAAATATTTTTTGATATTTAAAGGTAGTAATTGTCAAAAATGCTTTGCAAAACCATGGGAGAAAAAGCACGTCTAACCAAAAATAGTAGAATCACCTTTTACAATTTAGCCTAGTAAACAAAAACACACACACACACAAACACACACACAAACACACATATACAAAAATGGCACCAGAACTTGTGCACCACATTGCACTGTTTTAGTGACTTATGACAATCTTTTTGTAGTTTGTAAAACATTCTAAATTAATGCAGCCACGTGAGCATGTCCACTTTTACAACTATGTAAACCTTTAGTATCTGTACACATATAGTATTTCTCCATTTTTTTTTTCAAACTTTTTTGCACTTCTTTAATATTCACAAATCACATTCTAATCCATATCTTCTCGGCCTTTTGCTTGTCCATCTGTGTAAGGTCTGTAGAGAAGCCTTTTTCAGAAAAACAAAGAAATGTTGCTTCATCCTACAAAGATCTGCATATTGTCCACCTAGAAAAAATTAGCAAAAGTGATGCTGTGTGTGTGTATATATATATCTTAACATTTATAAATTACTAATAGACATACCTGATTAATACTAGTGACCCCAACGACCATCCAGTTTTTGATGACCCAAGATGATCATAGAGTTTCTGTCTCCTTTGGACAATTCAACCAGCCCTAGTTCAGGTCTGCAGTGAAAAACAAACAATAATTGTGTATTCTATTACAGCGAGCTGCTCTGGCCCAGATGCCCAGAATTTCTTTTTTTTTAATATGTTCACAAACATTTTTTTAAGACCACTCTGACTTATTCACATGATTTTTAGCAAACAAATGGGTAACAGTAGGGGTGTAAATATTAATCAATTTAAATCGGTTTAAATCGATTAATCGATTATAAAGCCGGCGATTTGATGCATCGTTCATCTTTAAGAGTATCGATTAATGTATTTATATTATCCGCCTTTTTTTCTGCTGCGACATACACAAAAATGTACACCTCCTCCAAAGCGGCGGTTGGTGCTGTCTCAATATTGTCTTTCTACTGCCTTTATACTTCACAAAAGTACGAAGAAACTGAAATGTTACACACTCACAATATGGAATCGCCTTTTATTGAAAATTAAATGTTTTGTTCCATACAAACTAATACAAGGCAAAAAACTTTGTAAAAAGATTTCCGCTATTCCAAACACTGACGCTGTTTACATAAACCCACAGCTATCTATCTATCTACCCACCTATCTACCTATCTTATCTATCTTATCTTTATTATCTATATGTATTTATTGCTGTACATGTCAATGCAAGCATCCTCATTAGCTGTGCCTGAACTTTATTCTGTCACGCAGTATGTAGTCTCAGCTCATGTGTAAACACAGCAGCTAATTTTTGTCACAATTTCCTAAAAAGAAAGAACATAACACACCCATCTCTCTTAAGATGAGGAAAATATGCAAAGAATGTTTCTACTCCTTCAAGCATACACTGAACCTGACACTGGAACCCCTTAACTATTCATTTGAGTCTGCCAAACCACGTGTGAGAAGCACTGCAGCGCACTTGAGCATGAGGTTGAGGGGGCAAAGAAATAGTTGTTCTTTCCACAAGCTCTCCTACTCCCACAAGATTCCATTTTGAAAAGGTTTAAAAACAAATGGCACTTCTTTGATTCTGGCACCAAGAACACAACTTACCGTCACTAATACAGAGAAAACAAGCTTGATATTTTTTTTTATTATTTATTGGTTAAACATAATTGTAGATCTTCTAAAATGATTCAGCATTACAGTGCAGATTTCAAAATGACGTCATCTAATTTTATAAAGACAAACATTTCACATTTGGCCCACAGTTCCCCCCATGCTCAGCCATGGGAGAAGGTCTCGGGCGCTGGGCAAATACACCCAGGACATGGCACCACATACATAATATAAGGCAACTTTAGAGCAGCCAATTTACCTTGAATCCATGTGTTTGGACTGTGGGAGGAAACCGGAAAACCCGGTGAAAACCTACGCATGCACAGGGAGAACATGAAAACTCCACCCATATTCAAACCAGGAATCCCCAGCACTAAAAGAGGAACATGCTAACCACTAAGCCACTGTGCGGACTTATTTTACTCAAGTCATTTTTTTTATATTTGTTAACATGGTGTTTAAACTAGGAACAGTAGATAATGTGAAATGATTAGAGTGACTCACCGGTAAAGCTGTGGACATGATCTTTTAAAAGAGCTAGAAGACAGTCCCAGCCTGCTTTGGTTTTTCAACTTGCTTTTTCTCACAAGATCTTTAACTCTGCCCCATGTATAGTTCTCTAGCTACACACATAACGCAAAGATTTAAGACAAGTGCTTTGACATAAATTTCTAAAGCCACTGTTATGTTTCTAACGTAACATTTTGTATATCCATTTTGTCTAAAAAGAATACTTAACAATTCAACTTTTTTATTTAATATTATCTTTTCTAAATAATATAGCTTCATCTAGCTATACCAGTTTTGGGACACTCTTGTGTCTGACTAGATATATTTTGTGTGTATGACTATAAAACCGTGTTCTTGCTGTGGTCAAATTGTTTAAAGTAAATGATCCAGTAGCCTGGATAATGGATTATTAGTGGCTGTCAAAGAGGAGTGTGCTGGAGTTTATCAGTATGACTTACTCTTCTTTGTGGAGAAGAGAGGATCTCAGAGCTGTCACTTAAGTATCTGGCCTCCCCCTCAGCGTAGCTCCTTCTGGTAAAGCCTCTTCTCCTTAGTGGCACAGTCGACAGACAGCTTCCTTCACAATCTGTCCGACAATCCAGTTAGATGCATTCCCATATATAAAGTAAAGATGCACAGTAACAATGTATTTTATTATTAGCAAAAAATGTGATAGTGAAATAACAAATAATGATTGGCATCCTAATGAAAAACTGCAAAGTTTAGCACATGCACACAACCATACAAAAACAAAGATGTTTAATTATAGAGCACAAATTTTCAAGACCTCTGGAATGTTATATACTTATTCCATTAACAGTGGCCAAAGACTTTTCCTTTTATTATTTTAAATCAATAGTTGATTTACATTAAAAATGTGACCTGCTTAAAAAGAAATCAAGAAAACATTTTGGAAATGAATTACGTTTTCTTTGACAGTATTACATTCTCTCTAAGGTCATTCAGTTATTGAAATATGCAGTTAAAAGCCAATGTTCAGTTTAATAAATGTTTACCTATGGCTTTGTGTGGATAATATTTCAATGATGTCCATATGATAATGGTCTAAGAGGTGCATAGGAACTTGCTTGAAGTAGGGTTTGTACAAAATTTGTAAACATAGCATTGACTATCCTAAGAAAATCTTACTGGTTCTTGTTATGTAAGAGTACAATATATTTTCTTTTTTTTTTTTTTTACTGACCTCTGAAAGCTGTCCGCAATGAAATGTGTGTGCCTTCTGGGATGGTGGTAAGGTCAGACAGTGTACAGTTGGATGCGGTTAGGCTGGTATAATCACTCCGGGGATGACTGTTTAACTCCTGAAAAGCCAAACTAGCTGCTCCACAGTGACAGTGTTGAAAGAAAAAATTCTGAAATGAGAAAAAGGAGTGTGTAATGTGTAATGTCTAAAAAATGCATTCTCAGTTCGTAAAGATTTCGAATTTAACCCACTAGTGTTCCGCCGGGACTATTTTGCTAGAGTAGCGAATATTGGCATAAATGATACACATATTTAAAAAAGAGAAACAAGATTTATTTGAATTCAGTTATTACAAATTGTTAAAAGCCAAAAAGTAGGACCTCTGGCAGTACATCCCATGATGTGGAAAAGTAAACAGCAGTCACCAGTAGTTGGCACAGCGGTTGCTCTTAAAATAGCAAACATTATGCCAGTCACATCAATGTGAATTTCACACACTATTACCAAGTTTAAGAAAAACAGCAGCTGTATCAGCTACAGCTTTTTCCTGTTGTTGTTTTCGTTTGGGGTACTGCAGTAGTGTGGATGTAGCACACATTCAGGCAGCAGGTTGAGAAAAGCTAAATATTTATGTAGTGATGAGAATTATTACTACCCATGTGGCTCTGACGATTAGAGAGCAGAGTACAGAAATAAATAGAGTAGTTGCAGAACTATAGATTGCATTGATCGGGTAAGTGGACCTAATAAAATAAATAAAAAGCAAGAACCTTATTAACTGTAATATTAAAGTAAACAAAGTCTACAATATACAGATAACATTCAATACATCCCTTTAATAATAATTTTAATAAAACATTGTATTATAATCTAATACATGGGTTAAACTAGTGAGAATCAATAAATGTAACAAATGTATGCATTTGACAAAAGCGATTTTTTCAAATAAAAAAAAATCTAACTGCATATTGTCAATAAAACGCTATTTAGACAAATTTATTCTGGCATACTACTTAGTCATTAAATTCAAGTAGTCCCATTGCTAAACATGCACAGATAATACTTAGCTCTGATTTCAAATTATCACTTCCAATAATGTGGTTTATGCGGTTTCCCCATGCCCATCCAGGGTAGAACGTTTAGACGCTGGCATATACACCCATGACAGGGCGCTCTCATTCATACAAACACACACACACACACACACACACACACTATATGAAGCAATTTAGAGCATCCAATTTACCTTAAATCCATGTGGAAGGAAGCTGGAGGACCCGGAGTAAACCCATACGGACACAGGGAAAACATGGAAACTCACCTGGATCAGGATTCGTACCTAAATTTCCCAGTCCTGTCAAGCAAACGTGCTAACCACTGAACTACCATGCTGCCTGTAAGTAACAATTCCAAACCTGATTATTTATATTTTAAACCTGCATATTGTGAATTAAGTAATTGTATTAATGGGCAGTTACATCTACTTTAATAAATTATTTTCTTTTTCTGGAGGTCATTCGGAAACTGACCAAAAGAGATGAGACCATGTGGGTGGTAACTGCTTGTTGTCTGGGCTGTGAAGGAGTTTGATGCCTACAATTGGGGGCCTGTCATAAGGGTGCAGAGGCAGGTAGCTAAGAGCAGCAGGGAAGAGTAGAATGTCAGCTGGGGCTGCTATTACAGAGATTGAGGCACATTTCAGCAGAATTTCCCGGCCTTTTGATGTGAAGGCATGTTGTGTCCTGTTGCCTTTTGATCCGGTGCACATGCACACACACAGCAGAGGTTATTGCTGTCCCAGAGAGACCAAACAGAGTGGACCAACATGTCTGCCTGTTTAAGACTATGATATTATTATTTTTTAAACATCTTTACAAATTAATACAAACAAAAACTTTTTACATTCCCAAAATGCACGGCGTTACTTAACATTTAATAAAATCTTAAATTTTACTTACTATGTTGACTTCGTATGTAACTTTTGACTCATACCTACTTTTATTCAACCAGCAATTTTTACTTGATTGGAACAAATTTACATTTAAACAAAACGTGGCATGTCACAAATTATCCATACCATTTTGAATAATCATTGGACAGCCTTGATTTTCTATTACAGCGATCAAATGATTCCCATAATTGCTGACCGGCTTTTTGCTTTATCTTTGGCAATAAGCTTCAACTATTTTAGGTTGGAGGATCTCCTTGCCCTCACCCTGATCTGCAGCTTTACAGGTTCTCAGTTGGATTGACGTTAGAACTCTGGCTGGACCACTGCAAAATGTTAATGTTTTTATCAGATAACAATTTCTTCAAATATTTTGCTGTGTGTTTTTGGGTTTTTGTCTTGCCGAAGGCCAAGCTTCTCTGAAGTCTGTCTGTTCTTGATGTATTGCTATTTTTTATTATTGTCATTTACTGTGAAAGGGTTTTCTGATCAATTGAATGAGAAACACCCCTAAAGCATTAATTTCCCAACCAATACCACAGAGAGACATTTTCATTTTTAATTCCCTTTTAATATATTTTATTAGTTTTCCTTATACTAATCAGTTACAGAACTGACAAAATACTACACGTGTAAGTGTAAGCTTTAAAAGGCTTTTCATTAATCATAAAATTTAGTTATATTAGGAAACCCAACACAGATTATGCTTTCAACCTAAAGGCCAGTAAGTCATTTAAAATTGTGAGGAATAAGCACATCAAGGATGTAGAGGGGAAAAAACTACCAAAATGGATTAAAGCAACTATGAGACTTTAAAAGGCATACATTTTTTGGTCTTGTTGTTCACCCAACTTTCTCCCTCTCTGTCCCTCACGCATTCTGTCATGACTTTGAAGTGTGGGTCCCTGCTGAGCCCACTGTTTGTGCTGCAAGCAAAGCTTTTCCGGACCCTATACCTGACCTGAAAAAGGCAATTTTCAATAATCTCAATTTGTTTTTTAAACTTTTGTAAAATAGAGTCAGACTTCCACATAATGTGTCGATATGAGCCTTTAGTTATGTCCCTAATTGCTTTATTGGGACAACAACAGGTAAATGATTAGCGAGGAGTAAAGGTGCATTCAATGGATTTGCTCTTGCCATATGAAACATGGCCCAAATTTTTTCCAACAGTATTCTTAGTGTTCTAGGCACGGTATATTGAGCATGCACAGGCTGCCAAAATACTACAACAACCGTCCAATGTGCAACAATAAAATATAATAAATATGAACAGGTAATAATTATAAACAAATTAATGTTAAGCTCCAGTAAAACGATCATATATTATCTAATAATATCATTTAAAACAAAGCAAATAGATTAAAAGAAAGAGTATTGCCATAGCATATAAGTGATAAGCCACAAATGCATAGGACAAATCATTACTAGTGTTTCAAACATTAGCTCAGGACAGTTTATAAGATGAATGGTTTTAATGAAATTTATTAATTTGCATAAATAATAGGAGCGGCATGGTGGCTAACTGGTTAGCACATTTGCCTCTCAACGCTGGTGATTCCCGGTTCGAATCCCAATCTGGGTGGAGTTTGCATGTTCTCCCCGTGTCTGCGTGGGTTTCCTCCGGGTTCTC
>JAOUQT010343651.1:0-12737 GCA_025769995.1 Xyliphius kryptos | reverse complement strand
ATTTGTCATAGTGTAGCACGGCTGGGTGGGCTGGACTTTTCTCGAGCAGCCAATTACTGTCCAGATCCTGCCCACCCGTTAAAATGGGTCCTAAATACAAAAATAGAACGTGAGAAATTTTTAGACGCCAGGGGGCGATAGAGAGAAGCGCGAGCGAAAAAATGAGAAGCGCGATCGCAAAAATGTGCAACGAAGAAAATTGCTTACGAATTCTGTTGAGTTCTCAAAACATTTGAACCATTTTTGACGCCATAGAACACGTCATTTGATCAATTTTGTTTCTACGTTTATTTTTCTTGTAGCATAATGTACTACTCTATCTCTGTTTTTTGTAAAAAAAAAAAAAAAAAAATGTCCCGGTTTCAATGAAAAAGACTGAGTTGAATGGAAATTATTCCGTGAGTAACACCTCGAATGGTGACACCAAATCGCAGATAGAAACAAAGAGTTGTCACGACGTGCAGGTCTGCGGGGGATCAGAGAGCGATGGGGCTAACTACAGCTGGGATTGGGATTTCCCAATAGGACTGCATCGGCATTATTACAGAACTTTAACAATTTGACTTTGTCAGGACCTGAATATCACCTGTACAAACACATGGGGGTGGGGGAGGGGGAGTAATGCTAAGAAACATCTCCTGGTTTTTATATATTGGGGCTGTGAATTACATGCAAATGATAAACTGTATAATCAGCAATTATTCTGTGTTTTATTTACAGTTTCTTTTTGTGCCTAAAGGCCTTAATTAGATAGTCAGTGTAACTACTTCCTTTTCGGTCCCGGCTTGTGATGATGTTACCTGCAAATGTAATTTTTTTCCTTTTTAAAAAAAGTTTATATTTAATTCAATTTGGAAGAAAAATACTAACCAGGGCGGCACGGTGGCTTAGTGGTGAGCACGTTCGCCTCTCGGCGCTGGGGGTTCCCGGTTTCCATGTCCTCCCCGTGTCCGCGTGCGTTTTCTCCGGGTTCTCCGGTTTCCCCACACAATCCAAAAACATGGATACCAGGTAAATTTAATGCCCTGTACAGTGTGTGTATATGTGTGTGGATATGTGTGAGTGAGTGAGTGTGTGCCTAACGATAGATTGGTGCCATGTCCCTGTCATCTGCCCAGCACCCGAGATGTTCTTCCCTGGATGAACATCTCGAAACGTTCTCCCCTGGATGGACATGAGGAATCCCCCGTGACCCTAGTAGAGAATTAAGCAAAAGCTAATGGATGAATGGTTCCCTATGCCCATCCAAGGGAGAACATCCCAGGTGCTGGGCAGACAAACCCAGGACAGGGCGCCAATCCATGGATGGGCGCACACACACACAGCCACACACTATACGGGGCAGTCAGTTTGTGGTGGTGATCGAAGCAACGTTGTGTATTTGTATAGGACATACACACAGAATTTTGATTAATAATGAGCAACACAGTGGGAAGGTCCCAGGTTTTGAGGGTTTGGAGAACATAAGTCCATCCAGTGTGGAGTCTGCATGTCCTCCCTGTGTCTGCATGGGTTTCTTCTGTGATTTTCCGGTTTCCTTCCTCATTCCTCATTCCACATTTTGAGATATTAAATGTTTATATCCGAGGGGTATTTATATTTATGTAGATTTTTAGGGTTTATATCAGTGCTCTCGCTTTTTCGTTTTGTAGATGAGAAATATGGCCCCACCTTTGATGAGCCTGGCTGCTCTTGAGTTGACCTCTGCGTTGGTCAGCTGTGGAATTATTATATTACAGGCATTTCTGTCAGCTCTCTGGACATTCACTCAGGTTCTTCATGATCCACTCGGGCTCTGTGTTCAAAGTTTCCTCCGGACGGTCTGTAGCTGTTTGTAATTTCAGATCTGCAGCTATTTTTACAGACAGAGGTCAACACCTGTTTAAATATTAATCATGCTGTAATCCTACCCATGCTGATGCAGACGTGTGGGAGTTTGGCATCTGTCTGACCTTATTAATACATCCAGTACCATCAAAAGTTTGGACACACACCTTCTGGCTCCATCATCTATTTTCTCCACTTAACATTTAGATGGATTTTGTAGTTTTACAGTTTTTGTAGTCTTTGTTGATTCTTTGTTCCCTGTTGGTCAGATGCATCACAGAACAGGCATCATTTAGGTGGTCAGTTTTCATTTATTGTTGTCAGTTCTGCAGTGACACTGATGCGGTGAGGGGGTTTTAGTGCAGCAGTGCTGCTGTAGTTTCATTTAAACACCTCAGTGACACTGCTGGGATAGTAATAATGCACCGATGAAGTAACACCTGCTCTGTGGTGGTACTATTGGGGTCCTGACCATTAGAACAGAGTAAACGGGTTGTACGGTCTGTATTTGGGGGAGGAAAAGCGAAATCGACGGTGGTGTTCATTGAAATGAATTAATGCACCGGACTCAGCTCTGCCTGATGAACTTGTGCAGCCTTTATAAGCTGTAACATCACATGCTGGGGAGATAAAGATTCTATGACACGACAGCAGCGGGGCTTTTGGCGAAAACATCGGCCAAACAGCTGAATTTAATTGTGTTTTAACTTCCCTGTTACAGTTCTGTAGTCCACAAAGAGATGGACTACAGTCTTTAGTTATAAAACTACAAATTCCATCTTCCATTCTCTCGAGCAAAAAGGAGGCGTGTCCAAACGTTTGCCTGGTCCTGTATTTTGTGTTCTTTTATTCTGAAGACAAAGTGGAAGGACCGGATGGCAGCTGCGTTAAACTATGTGAAGTTTAAAAATAGACGTGTCGTGAGGAGTCAGAGCTTTGGACAATCTAGAGACTGTTGTTTACATGGAAACAAGCTGTTTTCAGTCCCACGTTTTCTGCATGCGGTGAAACAAACATCTTTATGTCCTACATCCGAGCTAATAGAGGCACTGATGTAAATCTTAAAGAAATCAGTGATCGGATGCTTAACTTTATTTGGTCTATCGAGCGATGCCTGCATTGAATGGGGAGGATAGATACAGGAGACAGAGACGGTGCTGCAGTGGATACAGCCACCATTACTCAGAGCGACGTCTCCACACAGAGTCGTATTTACAAGCAGGGGGTCTGAGCGAGCGCTGATATATAGATCCATAGTCCCATCGGGGCGGCGCACATGCATTACAGCTGGCCGTAGAGAGAAAACACATCTGTGGAGAGCATCCGTCACCTTGAAGGCTCAATACCATTGAGACAGACTCGAGGCCCGAGGCCAGCAGGGTCTCACAGAGGTGGCGGATTTAATACCGCAACAAAACCCCGTCTCTGACAGACTGCATTCGCAGGTAGGAGTGTGGAAATCACAAGACAGGAGCGAAGTCTCCCACGGCTCCCAGGCGCACAGGTGTTGTATTGGAAGAAAGAGATGAGAATGGAGATTTCCAGCTGTTCAGGCTCACACTGGGTGCACAGAGTCACACTTCATGCTGCGTTCAAGCAGCCACAGATAAACCTTACTGCTGGAGGACTGGATGTTGCCTGAATCGGGGTAGATTAGCAGAGTGCTGACTTTATAGTATCTTGCGGGAAAACTGCAAAGCCAAAAGATGTATTTCTGCTCCGTTTGGCGATGATTAAAAAAGTTAAAGTTAAAGAAAGAACATTTGAATTTTTATTTTATGTGCAGATCATCTTTGCAGTGCAGGTCTCTGTGTATTTTACATCATTATAATGTTCACTGGACATGAACCAAAAATATTCAGTGTTTCAGCCGAATAAGTTAAAAGACCAAATATACTGGACACTAACATTAATGAGGGTAATAACTTTTTTTTTTAGTTCATCAGGTGATTTTTCATATTTGGTCATGTGTGCAAAGTGTACACATAATGACCCAAACTTGATGGTTAAGGTCAGAACACAGGGTCATAGGACACACAGCCCACCTGGAGCAATGAGGGTTAAGGCCCTAGCTCAAGGGCCCACATTGGTAACGTTAGTGGCCTTGGGATTTGAACCCCCAACCTTCAGATTGACAGCCCAACATCCAACCAATCTGCTACCTTTTACTTTCAAAAGAGTAAAGAAATGAAGAGTTATGTTTAAACAATGGCAGCTTAGCATTGTATGAAAAGCCATTTGGGTCACGTTTCTGAATTTATAATATAATCCTATAAATAACAGATTAAAGCAGATCAACACTACTGTAGCACAATGTGACTGAAACACACTGTGAGCCATTTGTGTGATTAATCAAAATAAAAATCCAACAAAAAAAACTTAAGCCACATTTCAGCGTTGTTTTAAATTTGCTCTTAAATTGAGGGGTTCAGAGGGGAATGTGACGTATCAGGACAATACAAGTGAGCAACCCTAATCCAGTGGTGGTTTAGTGGGTGGAGTCTAAGCAAATCAAAGTTTTTATTAATGTATTTTTGTAATTTGACCGTACTTTATTTTTAAATGGGGCAAACAACTGCGCTCTAGTGATTCCAAGTTATTCTTACTCTATTTCAGTCACCAAAAAAAAACAAAAAAAAAAACCTCTGCTAAATGGTGGAACGACCTTCCCAACAACGTCCGTAAGGCTGACTCACTCAGCATTTTCAAGAAACTTTTCAAAACACACCTCGTCCACAAACACAAAAAACAGCCAGAATGAGTAATGTGCAGGGTTGATTGTTTTGTTTTCACATTTGTAAGTCGCTATGGATAAATGCGTCTGCTAAATGACTAAATGTAAATGTAAAAATATCCCATACTAGGATCACTGGGATGTTTTTCCACCTGTTTTATTAACTACTTTTATTAATCTACTTTTATTTACTGTTAAAAATTTATTCATTCCCTTTCGTTTAGTCGCGGTGGGCTTCCCCATGCCCCTCCAGGGAAGAAGGTTTCGGGCGCTGGGCAGATACATCCAAGACAGGACGCCAATGGGCACACACATACACACAGCCACACACTATATGGGGCAATTTAGAGCATCCAAATCACCTTAAATCCATGGTTTTGGACTGTGGGAGGAAACCAGAGAACTCGTAGAAAACCCACATGGGCACAAGGAGAACATGGAAACTTCACCCAGATTGGGATTCTAACCTGCATCCCCAGCACTAAATGGCAGACAGGCTATACACTACGCAACCATGCCACCCAATTGTTAAATTATTGGTTATTAGTTATACAAGGAAATATATTAAATCTGTTTAATAGTCCCAGCAATAGATTGGCGCCCTGTCCTGGGTGTATTTGCCCAGAGCCCGAGACGTTCTCATGATCCTGGAGGGGCATGGGGAACCCCAACGCGACACTCGTTGAGGACTAAGCGAAACAGAATAAATAAATGAATTCTTCATAGTAAAAAAACTAGAAAATTAATAAAAACCGTGGGAAAAACATGCCGTTTTTGAGCAGATGAATTTTTAAAATTCGGTTTTGATTTTGGCCCAAAACGTTCGTTTGGGTGCGTCGCTCCTGCTTACAGTACGTCACCGCTTCCGCAGTTTGTTGTCCTGTCTGTGCCCTCAATCTGTTTCCCGAGCTCCCCTGGATCTCCACACCTGTGCTCACACATGTGCCTCCTTCTCGCCCTCCAGCTCCAGTATAAATAGCATCCTGTTCTCCTCTGTGAAGTTGTGCTCATTTTCCTCCATCCCATTTCCAAGCCATCATTCATTTCTATTCTCCATCTTTTCACTAATGACCCATGTCCGTGTCGTTTTGCCGCTCATGCGGAACAGATGAGTAAAATGTGGTAGGGCACTTTCAGCATATGGCGATGGCTGGTACGGGCCAAAATTCACATATGGTTCACACTGACCGCTGCTCGATACAGAATCAGTCTCTCTGTACCAGCAGATGATTTCATATTTATTAATAGAAGGAATTGAAAATTAATGGAGTGGATAAAAATATTTAAAAACTGTTTCACAAATTGTTTATGTTCAAGTCCAGCTCTTTATAATAACATGGCATGATGACTACAGAAATGTGTTGCATGCAGGCCTTCCATCCTGAATCATCAAACTGCCACCTCTGAACTCTGTACTGTACTGTAGCTTCTCTGCTCGTCTCAGTCTTTGGCTTTCGGTAGGCTCCTGCTTCCGGGACAAAGCTCTTGAGATCTTTTGGGTCCACCATACCTGAACTCTTTTTTTTTTTTTTAAGCCTTCAACCCCAATACTTACTCATTGAGTTCGACTGATGATGCCAGCTTGTGCTTATTCCTCACAGTGTTTCCAAGTCTCTTTTAATTCCTTCGTCGCTGCCAAGTTCTGAAATGATCTCCCAAAAACTGTAATGAGCAGACCATCAGCAATTTTAAGAAACACTTAATGACACACCTCTTTCTCTAGAGCACTTCCACTAATATTATCACTGACCCCCATCAGTTCCTCTTTGCCTCTCCCACAGAAATTTCTCCCAGCAGAAAAAATACTTTTTTTTCTCTCCTGCTAGAAAAATTAGCTGAAATAATTAAGAATTCATGCTTCTGATTGCTCCTCTTGTGATCCACCCGGATTCTAAACAGTTGGGTGGGAAGCAGGTGGAGTAAGGTCATATGAGGGCAGTTCAGCTGTGAACCCAATACAGGTTCAATTCACCAGCCAATGCACTGATACTACATCTGCTCGTCTCGCTATTCTTTTTTGAAAGTTCCATGACGGAATGAGTTTTGTCCTCTCTAATAACTAACTGAGGAGCTCGTCAGGTCTTTTGCTTTTAGATTATAGAAAATGCTGATCTGTGGAAAACCCTCAAAAGACAGCATGGACCCGTCCTCCCGTCCTACTCTAATCCTGATTGAACTTCATTAGATAATCAATACTGCAGCATGATGTGAAAGAGGCATGCTTTTTGGTGTTGGAGTGGAGCGAGTTTTAACTACAACTTTTAACTTTCCAAACTATTATTATTCTTAGTCTCTCGTTGTTTTGTCTCATGTGGTTGAGACCCACATATTTACCAGCATGCCGTGTTCTGATTTTCGGTTATGATATGACGCGCCGTGCTGATCGATGTGCTTGTTCTCGATGCTTCTATAAATACACTCTCTAAATTCAAAAAAGTAATTGAGAAATCCATCAAAAGCCTTAAACGAGCTCCCAAATACGGCTAATGTGCGATAAGGCTATCAGCAATACTCGCTGAACTGAGGTGCAAATTTTGGTTCAGAGTAATAGCATCAATTCCCTTGTTCTGCCAGATGGTGTGTGCAGCCAGAATGACTTCATCAGGACACGTTGAAAGATCCATCCTGCAGCGCAAATGGAAACGTATTGAGGGAGAGAGAAATGGAAGAGGGAGGGAGAAATATGGGTGATTTAATAGAGCTGGATAAGGACATGATGGATCTTATTGTGACAAATATGCCTGACGGCTAAGAGAGGACATGGGTCTGGATCACTATTTAGTTTGGGTATCGAATATGGAACGCCCGTGAGGACGGTTCCCAGGCTGTGATTTTTACCGTGATGGAACTTGCTGAATTAGTCCAGATATCCAGAAAAACCCCAGTGTTTTTTAACCATCCAACCACAACAGCAGAGTGACCCACTTAATGCATTCGTTCACATCTATAACAGGTACAAACAATTTAATTTCGGACTCTCGGGAAACCATTAGTAATAATTTATAATCCGCAGCAGATGTTTGAAAAAAAAAAAACATTTATTTATGAGTTTATTCTCTTTGTATTGCAGTGAAATCCCACCCACAACCCACTCCAAAACTCATCAGGGGGTTTCTGCATTCCCTTATTAACATTTTAACACACTAGTTGTCACTGTCAGATTTATCCTGTAATTTTCATCGTGCATTTCCTTCACCATCATTGTGTGTGCTCTTTTTCTTTTTTCTGGAAATACATCTAAAGAAATACGACTTTAAAGACTGTGTTCGCATGGACAAAAGTAGCCAATCAGACACTGTGGGATGGAAGCTTTACATTTTTTCAGGATCCTTGTTCAGGGTTTTGCTTTATGATATGGGAGATGTCAGGTCAGTAGGAATGGGATGTGGTATTTTAGTGGTTAAGGTGTTATTCCACCGCTCTAAAGGTTGTCAGTTCCACCCTCAGCTCGACCAGGTTGCAAGGCGCTAAACCCTCAGTCCCGCAGGGTTGTATCAACCATGAGCCCAACTAGTAAGTTGGGCAACTTGTGAGTTGCGTTGGATAAAGGCAGCTGCTAATGCACTCTCAGCCTTGGTCAGCCAATGGAGCTTGTGATTGCACTTTTTAAAAGGAATCCCCCCCAAAATATATATTTATTTTAGGTGGCAAGTTGTCTTCTGTAGATTAGGAATGAGACAATTCATCATTTTTTCAATTAATAGTGATTAAATAAGTTACAGTTAATCAATTGTAAAAGTGCCTAAACATTGTCATGTTGACATGTATAAGAAAAACTTTTCATGGTGGTAGCCGGAACATTGGACCATTTGGCGCAACACTTACAGAACAGAAATAAAGTTCCACTTGCACCGGTTTGTTTAAAACTGGATATAATTATGTTTTTTAAAAGACTAATTTTTTAAAAATAATTCATTTTTAGTTCACATTTTTTAGCAGCAGCCCTGTGTTGGCTTTTTTCACAAACAAATTATTATTTCATGTTTATCTCTAGTAGTAAAAGGTAAAGCCTTCACTCACCGCCTCATCACTAATTCTCTTTCCGAGTATCTACAAGGCTGAGATTTGGTGTCATGATAACCATGAGTACCAAAACGAAGTACTTACCACCTTCCTACATTCAATAGTTCGTTGGGTATCGTTATGGAACGCAAGATCCCTCCAGTGTCACATGGCTCTCTTCCTGAGTACCTACAAAACTGAAACTTGGCATCTTGATTACCTACCATGTCCTACAAATGGTTAATCTCTTAGCCATGTTTTATAGTTTGTATTGCCATTGAACAAAAACCTGAGATGGATTGGGGTGTTCTTTCACTTCCCAAGTACCTACATAACTGAAATTTGGCATCGTGATTCTGTATCATGTCATTCGAAAAATGGGTTCTTGCTTTCCTGTTTAATTGTTTGCTTAATATCATCAACTATTAAACGCAACACCTCAGATGGATTGGGGTTTTTGTGAGTACCTACAAAGCTGAAGCTTGACTCCGTCATTAGGTATCGTGTCCTTGGAGAACATACTGATAAATGTAGATGAGAAAGCAACCGCGTGGACACCGTTGTTACAACTCACAATATATTCATTCCACGTATTCATCTCTGATTTTCTTTTAATTGCCATAAACCTTACTTAATATTAATAATAGGCTCTTTTTAAATATATAACTCCAAAGTATTTTTTAACATTTACGTTGTTATTAAGTTTTCTGATTTCTGGCGCTTTAATAAGTTGCGTTTTTTTTTAGAAAAAATACTTACTGACGAATGAACAATTGATTTTGCAATTGTGATCTATGACATGAAATCCAGAGAGGGGCTTTTGCCTCTGTATTCAGTACCGTTCCTGTATCCTATATTACTGTGGAGGGAATTTAAGAGGTGGTGGTTCTACACTCCTGTTTTTCGGAGCTGCTTTAACACAGAGATGATTATTAATAAATCCAGATCAATGCACTTTTGTCATAGCAAATTCAATCGACTATTTAACACTCTCAATAAAAGCATCTCTCCATTAAGCTTAAGCTCATGCTAGTCTGCGCCGAGGGATTTTCTAAACCTTAATTGTTCATTAAACGGATTTGCGTCTGTTAAAACAATATGATCATACAGCTGTGGCATGTAAAATAAGTTCATTATTTCATGCTGAACCACTGGTCATTCTATTTCACGCCACTGATTTTCATTACCCAGGAACAGTTCCTGTTACCGGCGCCGAGGTGATCACGGTTAACAGGTTATGTTTGTGGAGTCTAATCATGGGAAAGATAATGAGAGCTAAAAGAAATGGGCTAGAAAATCTTAATAATGTTGGCGTGTGTTGGGTGGCGCCACGCCAAATTCCCAGGTTCCTGAGTTTAATGAATAGTGTCTGTATTTTATTAACCATGACCTAAATTAATTGATACAAATCTATTTGTTGATGTCTGAATTTCCAATAAGGGGTTTTGGACCTTGATTCGTGGGGGAAGGTTTTTAATCAGAACATCTAAAAATTGCCATTTGCTCATTTTTTTTAACTCGAATTGGATTGAATTAATGTTTAGGGGGCTAATTAGCAAAATGCAGCATGAAAACACAGTGGTTAGTACTTATGTCTTACAGCGCAATGGTCCTGGGTTTGATTCTTGGTTAGTCTGTGGATTTTGTTTGTTATACCTATTCAGCCTAAAAGAATACCAGGATGTTAACTTATCAAAACTTGTTTGTTGGTCTGGTGATCTGTACAGGGTTTTTTTTTGCCATTCATACCTATAAACGCAAAAGCCCTCACGGACTCACTCATCAGTAATTCTCACACTACCCAAGTATGTGATTCCCCATCATGTCCTTGGTTTCATACGTTCAACTCTTGTTCAGTATCGCTATCAAACGCAACACCTCGAATGGATTGTGGTCTTTGTGAGGTACCTACAAAGCTGAAACTTGGCTCCGTCATTCCTTATCGTATTCTTGGAGAACATACTGATAAATTCACGTAAGAAAGCGAACATGTGGAAACCCTAGTTGCAACTCACACTATATTCATTCCACAAATTATTTTTACAATTTTAATTGCCAAAAACCTCACTCTATAATAATACATTTATTTTAAATATATACATTTCAAAGCAATCACTCGTTCAAACACAATTGCATTTCAACTTTCACTTTATGTAATTATCCACCGTAGCACAGCAAGTGTATTCCGTTTATTAGATGAGCACAGGGATAGGCTTCACCTAGTGTTATTTAGTGTTTGTGTTATTACGGGTTCAAGTACAAAGTGCTTGAAACTCTATTGTTTTTGCTCAGATCTTTAAAATTGGTTTTCATTACCAAATTTGGTAGGTGCATCTTTGCTGATAACAAAATTCACACTGATTGGCCTATAATTGGCTTTATAGTGCGAGAAAACAATTTTAGCCTTCTAACTTCTACCCAACAATGTTCACAGACTCAAATACTCACATTTTCCCCAGACGTCCAGACTCTCAAAAAAAACAACTAGCTATGGCCTCTTGGATATTTGCTGATTAGCAAAATTAAAAAAAAAACGACTTTAGCCAGCTAGTCCTAGATGTGCAAACCAAGGGATTAGCTATTACTGTTTTGATTGTATGAATCAAATCTTACTACTTGATGGGTCAATTGATTTAACAGTAACAAATCTGTTATTCAAGTTGACAATAAATAAATGACTTTCACACACACACAGAAAGAGTTAGACGCTGACGTTCATCCTCCAGTGCATACAGATGTGCTTATTTAACTAGGCGTTCATTTACTTTTGGTCTTAACGCACTGGAAGCCACTTGTTCAGCAGCTGCACTCAATCTGATATAATGTGCTTCATCATTCTGTTCTCCCTGCGCGACTCACACACGTGGACGAGCCGCTCTGGGTGTAAAAGCTGAGACCCGTGCGCCTCTCATTCCGGCTGAAGTGCAGAGCGGAAAGTCGCACGTAAGACGCGACGGAGATCTCAGCGCGCATGTGACGACGCTTGGCGCGCCATAAATATCCGCTCCGTTCGGAGGAGGCGGCACCTGAAGTTGTAGAAGTGGCCGCCGCTGGAGGTCTGAGGCCGGGCACAGAGCTGAACGCACCTCGGGAGCTGTCCGCGGTGCTGAGCGCGTCCATCACACGGGAGCTGTCCGCGGTGCTGAGCCGGCTCAGGCGCCGAGCGGGTGACACAGAAGGACCGAGGCGGTTTAATCTGGACTGTGAGATTAAGAGGACGGCTTCGACATCACCACAGGAGCATTACCGCAGCGCACTGTTCGTCTTTGACGGAACGGGGCTCCCTCCAGCAGGAATGCGATCCCGCGCGCTCGTCTTTGTGCTCCTTCTCGCCGCTTCGGCCGCGCGAGGTAAGACCCCGGGGATCGGATCGGATCGGATCGGGTTCGGTTCGGTTCGGTTCGGTCCGGTCCGGTCCGAGCTTTGACGAGAGCGTGCACACAGCATGGTTAACTTTTAAAAGCGCCGATTCCGAATTGACTTGCGGTTTGCGCCGCTTCGTTTTGTGCGTTAGGTCCGCGCGAACGAAGTCAAGTTTCAGCAGCAAAGCGTGCAGATCGCGTCTCAGTTAAAGCAGCACTGCAAACTTGGACTTGGTTTTTTTTATGTTTTATATTCGTGATGTTTGTAAGGTTACACAACCTGCTATTTGTAATTAACGAATCAAAGTGCGTATGCATGAATACTGCACAGACTTAGAATGAGCAAGAAACGATCGCGTGCGTGTTACAGGGCAGATGTACACCTCATTATCAGCTAACCTCTTTATGTGTGTATTGTATGAATGTATACAGTATATACATATATCTCTGTATCACGGTTTACAATAGTATGTGCGCAAAAAGTGCATTCCTAATACGGCCATATCAAAGACAAAGGTTTAACCTGTGACATAATTCAGCTAAAGGCTTTTTTCCCCCTGGGGCGGTTATCCTGATGAAGGCTATACAGACACTTTAAAAACTACTGCACCAACACAACTCTGCACTTTATTCATATAATCACTATTTGCATTGCTGCTCCCAGTACATGTAGCATCAATTATACAGTATCTATTATACAGTATTTACGGATTTCATTTTTTTTTTATTATGTATACATGTATAAATATGTATTAATTGTATAACTGTATATCTCACTCATATACAGTATGTATATTGACATGCATATAATT